>JAJMDO010000063.1:63222-93348 GCA_030573635.1 Blastobotrys ciferrii | reverse complement strand
GCCAACACCCCAAATTTCTTGGGAACACCCTTTTGTATGGGAAAAGGCCATTTTTCTGGCTGAGCTGCTGCACAGCCGTGTAAAAAAACTCAGATTTTGCTCGGCCCGTCCATAGCCGCCGTTGGGACCACCAAAAAACACCACCAAAACCCAAAAATCTGAAAATTGGGAGTTTTGGCGGGCAAAAAACTTGAGTGTGGGGAGTTTTGGCGGGCAAAAAACTTGAGTGTGCATGACGTATGCGTATATATATGCATGCGCATGCATGTGTGCGGCGCGCGTGCATACATGCAGGAATTCCTCATAAATCAAATTTAAAAAAAATTATCGAGAATACTCGACAATACTCATGTTTTCCAACATGAGTTGGCTGGACGACACCGGAGTTGAACCGGGGACCTCTCGCATGCTAAGCGAGCGTGATAGCCAACTACACCAGACGCCCTTTTCTTAAATTTTCGATCATGCTCACTTATTAGTACTAGATTTTTTAAGACTGAAAAAAAAATGATGCTGTTTCAAAAAAAAAATCCACCCATCCAACTTCTGCGGTCATTTTATGGGTTTAAAAAGCCTTGAAGCTCATTTCATGGTGAATCAGGAGAAAAAAGAACAAAAGATTTTTTCCATGAAAAAGGAAGTTGGTAGTAAGAGTTCTTAATGGACCTAATTTTGTAAAAATAATGCGCACAAGCTATAAGCGTACAATCAACAGGTGAATGAAGCAAGAACTGTACGTGAATAGAGGTTCATCGTCGCTTCAGCATCGACAATAATAATAATAATCGATATCTGTCAATTTTTGCGGATTATAATTATTATCAATTTTGCAAAAGCTTCACCTTTAATAAGGCACATTTAATGTACGTATTAGATATTTCTAAACACGAAGAATTGCATCGAGCATGTATAGCTAGCTAGTATCCTTTAAACGGTTTATTTGTCGCAGGTTGTCGATCCGGTTATGATTCTGGTTTTTCGGACACCCTCGCGAATGCGCGCGAATTTACGACGTTAGACATCTAAGACATCGTCAAACCTGACATCTACGCAAGACGCCCGTATTTTGCTTTCTAAGCTGCTCATTTATACTCGTCCTTCTGCCACAGCCTCCCAGTTGACTTTTCAGCCACCACGTGGTGGTGCAACTTCAAACCAGCAAGAATGAAGCAGAACAACAATTTTTGCTGGCAAGCGATGTAAAAGCTAATTTATGGATGACTGATGAAATCCCCAGTTAAAATATTGAATGTATTTACTTGTATCCTTCTTAGCTAAAGGGTTCAATACATTTTCAAGTTAGTTTCCGGTAGACTATGGTCCAACTAACTCGAGAGGCAGAACAACATCAGACCTACTTCACTACAAAGTAAGACTGAGGTAAACGTTGTTCGGCACGGTACAAGCTTGATTTGGCCTTTCTGTACTAGGAAAATTTCTTCAGAATCCCTCGTGCCGGATACTAACGCCGTTCTCATCACGTTCCCTGCCAACAGAAACTCGGCGAAGCCGACCCAGGGGGTCTGGGGCGTGCCCCCAGGAAAACGCATCGAGTTTTAAAGAGAGATATAAATATTGTGAAGGATTACTGAACAAACGTCTAGAATCTATATAGGAGGGAGTGGGTTTCGGCATACCGGACATTGGAGTCTGGTCCGCATCCAGGTTTCCATGCATTCAGTGTGGAAGACATGGCGACACGGAGTGACCATGTATCGTCTTCTTGCAAGAATGTTTGCCGGTGTGGATGCAATGTGTACTCGGCCCTTGGGCACAACTAGCATCTCAACTGGCATCATGCAAATAGCACAATCCACGGTAGGGCGATGTTCCTCTTGAGGGAGAAGAGTGTCTTCAGCCTTGGAGCTAGGTCCTTGTCCACTGTCAGCCTCTTCTGCGGCCGCCTCGGGTGACTTGCTTTCTCCAAGAGAGGTATAATTGAATCCAGATTCCAAGTCATCCTCTGTGATTACAGGATGATAATCATAAATTGTGGTTTGATAACTCTTGGGTAGGAAAAACCGTGGCCCAAACACGGTCTGTGCTGCCAGAATGGAGATTTGTACCCATAGCCAGCCTAAGATCAAACATGCTAGGACTGGATCATATCGATGTTGAATCACATTGTGTTGGTTGAGACAAATATACAACACCGGCAGAACTCGGATGACGCTGGTGGCAATCACAAAACTCCATAAGAATGACCGCCGTGACCCTCTGGCAATATTTCGATAAATCTGAGGAAGCCAAAGGGAATATAGAATAAACATTGCCACATATTCATAAATCTTGCGAAGAGATGGAGGCCAGGATGCGGCAGTGAGTGAGATGATTAAAAATGCAAGGAGCGTAAAGTAGAATCGAGAATATATCATGCCCATGATTTGGCGCTCGTCAATATCCACTGGTGAAGGCGTTTGCGTTGTCGTTGTTGTGTTGGTTTCAGTTGTTGGAAGTCCCTGCTCTTCATTATTATTATTGTTATTGTTGGATTCAGGAGCGACAATTGTGCCATCTGGACGGGCCACAAACGTTGCTTGTTGGCCGTTACTTGCTCTTGTAGCCTCTCTTGCCCGGGCATCTGCCACCGACTCGTATATTTGAGAACGATAGATGAGTACCATGTACCGCATCTCAAACAGAGACGTTAGGGCAAAGGCTATAAATACCACAGCCATAAACGGCAATGCAACAAACTCGATAAAGGACGACACTAGAGACGTCATGCAAATCGCACCGTCCAGCACAGACATGAGCCCAACGGAGTAGAAACTGACGCGAGAGATGGTAGAGGGGGTATTTGTATCTTTCATTTGAATGGCCATGAATACGGTCTGCAACAACAACAACACAATACCCATCACCACTGTCTGTCTTACCCGCTTATAATACTGCTCAAAACGCTCTCCTTCAAGCGTGTCCTTGGATTTAAGCGCAATTCCGCAATCTGGCGAATATAAAATAGCATCGGCCCGCAAATACGGAACCTTTTTGTGTGGCCGTCCCAACGGCGTCTTCAGTTCATCCTCGACCTCTTCAAGCTCATCCTTAGATAATCCAGTAGAATGAACATGCCCATATATGATATATTCGCACTTCTCTGCAGCGTTGACAAAGTCTTCATAAATCTCATATCCAACATCAATATCATGCAAGTTCCCTCCCGGGCCCGTCAGCTCCTCTAGCATTGTCAAGGACGTATTAATCCGATTGACCATGATCTCTTTAGATTCCGTAAACATCCCACTCGACAGCAACAAATGCGGCAGGGCATATTGACCGGAAAATTTAAAGGACGTGGTTGTCAATACAATGTTACCCGTCGATTTAATATGCAGCCCCCGCAGCTTTAAATTATGACTAACCTCCTCCTTCTGATCCAATAATTCAACAGTAGATTCAACTACCGAAACATTACTATTGGGGAACTTCCGGTTAGGGTATTCCGTCAACTGAAGTTGAACATTACCAATATTATCAGTAACGTTGCCCGTATTCACAGGGTCTGCATCAAGCACCTCCATTTCATTTCGATAAATATGTTTAGGCGGACTCATTTCATACAGCTTCTTGGTGTCATTTGACGGGTCCTTCATGCCTTGTCCAGGCTCCGGAACTGTCATGTTGATCGGTATCAATGAAAGGTCCATCTTTTCCCATTGTCCACGCAAAACTCCTGAGATGTTCTTATAATATGCAATGTCTCCTTCGCCTAGCAAAAGCTGGTTCTGGAGACTCCCTATATCTTGGCCGTCCTCCGACGGCTCCATTGTCCAAAGGCTTCGTGCCTGACTATACACCTGTGCAGGCAGAATAGACCCCGGCTGTGCAGGCATCTCTGGATACTCTTTCATTCCAACCAATTGTCCATATCCGCTGTCCCAACTGGAGTTCGCTAGAATGGATAACTGATGTCTTTGCCGAGCCACGAACCTCGTCAAGTCTCCCCTTTCATCGTGCGACAAGAACCGTGGCGGGTTCCCAGCCGGCGTAAAGAACATGAAAAATATAAAAAATATGAGGAAGATCCCCCTATTTATCTCCATTGCGCCGGTTCTATCTTATTTCATCACCTCCCCTAGTCTTATTGCCGACAAAGCGCTGTACCAAGTGATCATTCACCGCCATCTCTAATCGGCCCGCCTCCCCGTTGGGACAAAACCACACCCTCACCTTCCAACGCAGCCCCTCCAGACCCCCGCGAAGCAAGCTCGAACTATAGTTCTGGGCATGCCCCCAGACCCCCTGGGCTCGCTTCGCTCGAAGTTTGGGTAGTATTCGATGAAGCATCGCAGAGCTACGGGGGTGCAGGGAGCTGGCCCCCCTGCAAATCCTAACCGATACAGTCTTTTCTGTAGCACGGTGCAGACCTCCGGAGCGGAATTATGAGTGTCTTCCTTCATGTATAGTGGCCACGATGTAGTTTGTCCATAATGAAATTACTCTACCATTTCTTCAGAAAGTGACCCAAAAAAGAGTGTTTCCGTTCCAATTCATGTCTAAAGGGTGTAAAAAACCAAACAGAAACAGAAAACGCAGAAACAGAAAACGTTCTGTTCAACCTCATGGAAGCTCGATTTAGATCCTCAAACGGCGGCAAAGTTGTCCAGGAGGTTCTGCGGGGGGGGGTGCCCGGGGCGTGCCCCCAGAAACCACACCTGGGTTAGGATTTGCAGGGGGCCAGCCCCCTGCACCCCCATGGCTCTGCGAGGCTTCAACGAATAGATAGAATAGAACACTACCCATATCCCGAGCGAAGCGAGCCCTGGGGGTCTGGGGGCGTGCCCCCAGAAAACATCCTTGTGGTGCCGTCCATCGACTACTCGATAGGGCGAAGTGGACACAGCGGGGGCTGGGGCATTTCCCGCAGAAATAACGCACTAGTACATGTTATAAAAACAGTTTGATAAGCAAGGAACTATATATTACGTGTAAAGATCAATCAAGTTTTGCGCTTTGTAGCAGAACCGGAGGATGCAGCGGCGGAGGAGGATTTGCCAGAAGGTTCTTGAGAGGACTTTTCCTCCTTGGATTCCTTTTTAACGGGTTGTTTCTTGGAGAAGAGGGCTGATTTGATTCCGTAGAGGATGACGTTTAGGATGCCAAAGACGATGGCAAAACCTGAGAGCATCGTCACAGCGACGGAAACAGCCACAGAAGGTTGGTTCTTAATGGCAGAGACAGGGTCGACAGAGAAGCTCAGAATGAACATTCGGAGAGACTCGACAATGTATCCAAGTGGATCGTCTCTGAAGAAGTCGAGAGCGCTTTCGTAGTTCTTGCGTTCCTTCTTGGTTGGTGGTGGTGCGAGTGCCTCTTCTTCGGCCTCTTCGATCTTATGCTTGACAGCCCAGGTGCTGTTGCCGACAGACTCAGCTTCAGCGACAGAGTGGCCCAAGTAGATGTTATCAAACATAATCATGTTCTGCATGGTCCACAATTCAAAACCGATGCCTCCAATCGGCTCCAAGTTAGATGGGGTCTTGTCCTCGTAGTAATCCGGGTTAGGAATCAAACGTGGGGACCATTCACCCTTGTAATCGGGATTCTTGATCTTTGGTTGAACCCACTTGCCCTTGTAGTTCGGGTTACGGATCAATGGAGCTTCCCAAGGGCCACAGCCGTGGTCCTCGCATTCAGGGTTAGGAACCTCAGGGGCCACCCATTCGCCGTCTTCCTCATCATCCCAATCCTCAGGCTTTTCTGCCTCGGGGTCCGGAATATACGCAGGAGTGTCCTCGTCCCAATCTTCAGGCTTCTCAGCATCTGGATCAGGAATTTGGAATGGAGCATCCTCATCCCAGTCAGCAGGCTTCTCGGCCTGGTCTGGATCAGGAATGTACTCCTCATCGACCCAATCGTCTGGCTTTTCGTCATTCTCATCCTCAATCTCCTTTGGAGGATCAAATGCAGGCTTGAAAGTTCCCTCGTCACGCAGGTTACCGGCACGGGAGACCTCGCCGTTGATTCGGATCTCAAAGTCCTGGTTAGGATGGATCACCAGAGTGTAGAGGTTGGAAAGCTTGTTGATACGAGCAATTGGAGGAAGCGCCAAATGCTTCTCCTCGTATTCCTCAGTCTTGGGGTTCTTTCGTCGAACGATAAAGTGAACCTTGTTAGTGGATCCACACTTGTCAGGACCAAACATGACTTGGTATGGAGACTCGCTGGAAAACTCCTCCTGGTGAAGCGCGGCATTTTCAGAAAGAAGCTTCATGTATGCACCGCCGCATTCAAGGCCTTTCTGCAGCTTGACCTCATATTGAAGAACAAGCGTTTTGCCGGTGTTGTCCAAAGGCTTGTCAAACCTGGTGGAAATGGCATGATGGGCGGCAGGACTCTTCATGATCAATCCCTTGTCGCCGTCCAAACCAGGTAAAACAGTGGATTCTTCAAATCCCCACTTGCCCACATATGAAAACTCCTCGTCCTTCTTCGCATTGGACGCCTTCCATCGTTCAGCGGCACCCGCATCCTGGAATTGTTCAAACAAGACTGCATTCTCTGGCTTGTCCAGAATAGTGACATCCGGATGCTCAATCTCAGCCTTTGGGGCGCTGGGCTCCGCCTCCTTGCTCTTCACATTGACAATCTGGTCGAAGATGTCAGAATCATCAGCCGCCAAAGCAGCAGACGCAGCATACAAGCATCCCAAGGCAGTACTAGTTCTCAAGCGCATGGTAGGGACTCAACGAAGGAACGACTTAATTATAGACCAATTGGCACGATCGCACACGTGTTTATATAAGAAAAAGCACAACAAAGTACAACGTGGTGGGCACAAGCCGCTATTTAAACAACCTTTAGAACGCGGTGGAACTGGGAGGAAAGCCATTACGGTGCCTGTAAAGCCCCACCACCACGCGAATCGCCACGTCATCATTTTCCGATAATTAACCCCACCACATATATAATTCTCCACCTGCCCCTTTTAATCCAATCTTCAAACCTTCAACTCTATTATCTCCAAACTCGCTAGTTACTTTATTTTTGTCTGTCGTTAAAATTGCGCGTACGCACCCCTACCCGGTTATCGGGTCAATCACCGTTGTCTCAACAACACTGCATCATGCATATCCCCTCAATTGCAACCAAAAAAAAAAAAAAAAAAAAAAAAAAAAAAAAAAAAAAAAAAAAAAAACTCCTTCGTCTGTACAATACCTCGGACCCCCTCAACGCTCCTGTGTGTCCTGTGGGCGTATTTTGGGACTAATCATCCCCTACTCCGTTTGACGAATGGTTACAAGTTCGGAGGGGACCCCCGCTCCGGGAAATAAACCCAAACCTCGAGCGAAGCGAGCCACGGGGGTCTGGGGGCGTGCCCCCAGAAAAACTCCGTTCTGTGCCGGTATCAGTTTGAGGGGGTAGTAGCCCAACTAGACCCCTAAGCTCGACGAGGTTTCGATAGATAGAAGGTATAGCCCCATATGCGCCTGGACATAAGGAGACTGCTGCTTGGTTTTAAAGTAAAAGCATTAGGTACTTTTTGCCCGTATATTTACAAGGCCATTGCTGTAGATAGAACTTCTGTGGGATGGACCCTTAAGAGGAGTTTGGTGAACCGTTTCGCATTGTGTACATAAATAGAAGGGAAAATAAACAAATTAGGTATTTAAAACAAGATGCAATGTGTAATCATGATTTTGTGTGGGTGTGGGGTGCTTAGATGGCACCAGTGATGTCCTGGACCAACTTAGCGATCTCAGGCTTGAGGTCCTCAAGAGCTTCGTTAGCAGCATCGGTGAGAGACTCGCCACCGTTGTCAGAAACGTCCTGGAAGATGTCGACGAGCTTGGAAAGGATTTGGCCGAATCCGCCGTCGTTTTGGCTCTCCTCGGCAGCAGCGAAGGTAGCGAGAGCAGCGACAGTGGTGAAGAGGATGTTCTTGAATTGCATTTTAGAAGTGAATGTAAGGAGTGATGCCTGAAGGACAAGGTCTGATCCTGGGGGTAATATGTCCCTTTTATATACTTCTCTCTGTTTGCATATCAGAAGTCTCGCCAGAGGTGGGGTTCCCGCATAGTTTTACATGTGAAGATGCATGTTGGAACGACCGGGTGCTGATCACAGAGGATGATGCCAAATTTAGCAAAAGAAATCCTTTATATGGAATGTTTACATTTGTTCGAGGATTTTATACAGACAGACCATCGTATGTGTTCGTTTATTTGTTTTTATGTTGTGCATTACTTAGGCTTTTTTGCAGCTGGCTGTCATTTCGACCCGTCAGTCTGAGTCAGCTTTCCTTGAGAAAATCCTCGTAGCTGTGCTATTGGTTCGCCTACGGACTCAGACTTACTACGGATATATTCTTTGTTTCCTGTTGTATGATCGACCGTTGTCTGCGTCTGTTATGCGTCGAGCCACATTAATGAATGTGAAAATTCCTAACCCCCTAACATCAGCACACCACATTGATCGGAGGTGAAGAAAAACGCTCTATTGCCAACGTTTCTAAATTCTACAAACTACAGATTGCTCAATTTACTTGAATAATTAAATATATCCTTCTGCTCTGTTTATTCCGGTCTTTGTTGTTGGAAAGGTCGCTCTCTTGCTCCCGAGGCGCTTTCACATTCATTTTGTGCCGATCTCCCCGCAGGTCTCGCATTTCCATCCGCGTTGCGCGCAGACAGTCTCAACATTGTGTTAGTTTAAACACGTTTAGAACGTATATACTGTACCCTGTCAATTTGGTGTCTTCTGCTATGTGGAAACATGCTTCATTGCATGTGATTTAGCTCCATTCAAGACATTCCTCTTGTCCCCCCTAACTGTTCAATGTTGCCCCTCATCTTGCATTAGGACTGTGGAGTTTTTCCCAGCCGCACAGGTGCTTTCCTCATGCAGCACGATAGGCGGTCCCTGATTGTTACCAGGGACGGAAACGGTTCAGACGATTACTGTACGTAGAATATGTCTATACAGTGTCCTGGTTGATTGTATTTACGATCTACATATAGTTTTGTTTCTCGCTTGTTTTCTCTTTGTCTACGCTGGACATGCAAAGGCGGTTGAAAATCATAATCAGGGACAGCCTTGTGTGTAGCATTCGCTGGGATCTGCTTCACCTGTACGTCTCGGCAGTTGTCTTTCGGTAACCCGACATGATATTTTACATGAAACGAAGAATTCCTTACACTATGCAATGCAATATCCGGGATCGATTTATCGTCCCCCCGCCGCATCTTCCTAATCTGAGACATTCCATTGCTGATCAACACTGTGTTCGCTTCGCCGAATTTTCACGCGATCGTCCTTCTCGTACGTTTTTGTCTATCTCCAGATGACCATTGGAATTTTTTTCATCTGAATGCTCATACCGATCCAGATGCATACAGGTACAGGTCGATGCTTCTGTCCCGGCGTTGTCCTCATAGTTATATGATCCGATTGCGTGATACGAGGTTCTTTTTCCCTTGAACAAATAACGAGCATCGATTATCTCCATCTCTGTTCATAGAAGAGGCGTCCTGCTTGAACGTTGAAGAATAAATTCCTCTTTAACAGCATTATTGGGGCAGCAGTGTTCTGCTTAGTAGATTGCATAAGATAACTGCTCTGACCTTGAAGACATGTTTGTTTGGTGATTTCGGGAGGCCATGGCCTCGTTTCCACCCTCGATCCCGGTCTCTGCAATCCTTCATGGAATATAAAATATATAAAGCAGTAGTTATCAACCCTCGGCAAAGCTGTCGCCGTGTATCTGGGGGCTGGCCCCCGCAAAATTCTAATAACCCGGAAAGTGCTTCTGGGGGCACGCCCCCAGACCCCCAGGGTCGGCTTCGCAGAGGATGTTTTGGGTTCTGTTTGGTCGATGGAGCCTAGCTCGCAGAGCCACGGGGGTGCAGGGGGGCCAGCCCACTGCAATGTCCTATATATATATACAATTGCAATATTAATATATATTAATCCCAATCGTTAACGCATATAGCTATAGGTATGCATATGCGTAGAATCGAAGCTATATAGCTATAGCCATAGTGTGCATATGCATGTGTATAATATAATGGATATATATAGTATACGTAGTACGCGTACGCGTATACGTATATATAAAAAAAATATATACGTACACCGAGCTCGAGGCTCTTTATATATAATTAACCAGACCATGCTAATTAGCTATAGCTAGTTAATCAACGCTGTTAGATATCAAAACCCCCGCCGAAAGGCAGCGGCAGGGTTAATTTATATAGGATCCATAGCGCGCTTGCGGCGCCAGGCTGATGACTTGCTAGGAAGTCAAACAACTGTGCTTGGTAGTTACCCAAACTAGATAGGCACACACAACAATGACCCGATGCAGGACCAAGAAATCCATAAAAATTATCCCCTGCTAGTCCATTAAGGCGCGAAATGGAACAGGCTGAGCCAGGCCGAAGAAGATGTTGCCATGGTAACGAATACCGGATTACCGATGGTCGGAGAACCGAAACGCGAAGTAATTGGTGACGCGTTTCGAAGCCCAGAGTGATAGCGATAAACAATTTAGCTACATCGCGTTCACATATTCGGCAAGTGATAATATGAAACGCTCGGATGCACCGAGCCAAATAGCAATCTCAGAGAACCAGCATTCCGTCAAACGGAAGCTGGATCCATTGGAAACCCTATCACAGCCATTTCGAGTGCCCTTTGCAACACCGCCGTCGAGTAATCGCGAACAGAGAAAGAGTAGGAAACAGGTGAATTATAAAGAGAACCTTAGTACCGAGAGCGACAGCTCAGATGACGTTTATTCAACAAGGACCCCCTTGTCGAACAAGGATATTAATAGAACAATTCGGGTCATGGACCCAGAGACAGCACTCACGCTGAACTTCACAACTCCATTAAAGGACAGACAGGAAGAGCTATCGACACGCCCACGACCATCACTTGGCCTTTGTAAGCGGATCGACTTTGCGCCTAGACCACTCCACGACCCGCAGGGGGAACTGGCCATAGTTCTTTATGACCCTACAATAGACGACGAACCAGAACCAGTTATAGAAGAGATCATTGAGACGGACAACAAAACTGCAGAAGAAAAGGTAGTTACAACAGTACTGCAATATAAGCGATTTCGACCGTCGACAGTATCCTTGGCGGATATATTGGGGATAACAAAACAGAAGGAGAAGCAGCATCCAAAGGTCCCGGTGGTGTTGGATCCAAAGCTGAGCGCAGTTCTTCGACCACATCAGGTAGAAGGAGTGCAGTTTATGTACAAGTGTGTGACTGGAAGGGTGAATCCTAAAGTCAACGGCTGCATCATGGCGGATGAAATGGGATTAGGAAAGACGCTGCAATGTATTGCGCTACTTTGGACATTATTGAAGCAATCGCCAGAAGGCAACCGTGGCACTATCGAGAAGTGTATCATTGCATGCCCGGCTAGTTTGGTTTCCAATTGGGCCAACGAATTGGTCAAGTGGCTCGGCAAGGGTGCCGTCCAACCGTTTGCTGTTGATGGAAAGAATTCGGTGAAGGGGATAGGTTCTGTAAGTGCCGCCTTTCGACAATGGGCAGTAGCCGCAGGTCGGCAAGTTGTGAGGCCAGTTCTTATTGTATCATATGAGACCCTACGAGACAACTGTGGTAATCTCAAAAACGCCAACATTGGGTTGCTTCTCTGTGATGAGGGACATCGATTGAAGAACTCCGACAATCAAACGTATAAAGCCTTGAATGCTCTTGACGTTTCTCGTCGAGTCATACTGTCAGGTACACCTATCCAAAACGACCTCAAGGAATATTTTTCTCTGTTATCCTTCGCCATCCCGGGACTAGTGGGTTCCCCCACCGAGTTTAAGCGAAATTATGGAAATGAAATCACGCGAGGACGAGATGCTGAAGCGACAGAAAAGGATGTGGAAGTTGGCGATCGAAAGTTACAAGAGCTGACAAAGCTGGTTCATCCATTTATTATTCGACGAACAAATGACTTGCTTACCAAGTTTCTTCCTCGAAAATACGAACATGTGGTGTTTTGTGACATGTCTCCATTTCAGAAGGACCTTTACCGTCACTTTGTGCAGTCGAACGAAGTCAAGAAGATTCTACGAGATGAAGCAAAGAAATCTGCTACTGGTAAAAAGCCTACTAGTTCTGCGGGAACTACAACCCTAGCAGCCATCACGTCACTCAAGAAGCTCTGCAACCACCCGGATTTATTGGAATTACCGGATGCATTAGAGGGTTCAGAAAAGTTCTTCCCTCCAGACTATGTCCCAGCGCACTTGCGAGGTATGCGTGATCGTGAGGTGAACACTGCATTGTCTGGTAAATTTGCCATGCTCGAACGAATGCTCTTTTCCATTCATTCGGAAACAAATGACAAGATTGTCATTATTTCCAACTATACTGAAACACTGAACCTTGTCGAAAAGTTCTGCCGGAACATGAAATACGGCTGTTTGAGATTGGACGGGTCAATGAACATCAAGAAACGACAAAAGTTTGTTGACCAATTCAACAATCCCGACTCCCCAGAATTCATATTTCTTCTCAGTTCCAAAGCAGGTGGTTGTGGTATCAACCTTATTGGCGCAAACAGATTAATCTTGTTGGATCCCGACTGGAACCCGGCTTCTGATCAACAGGCCCTGGCCCGTGTGTGGCGTGATGGACAAAAGAAGCATTGTTTCGTTTACCGATTCATCGCAACCGGAACCATCGAAGAAAAGATTTACCAACGACAAACCATGAAACAGAGTCTTTCCTCGTGTGTTGTGGATGAGAAAGAGGATGTCGAACGTGTATTTTCCTCCCAGGACCTTCGAAAGCTGTTCATTTACAACGAAACAACAACATGTGAAACCCACGACACCTTCAAATGCAAACGATGTAAACAGGATACCGGCCAGTTTGTCAAAGCGCCAGCAACATTATACGGTGATCCAACTTCTTGGAACCATTTCACAAAAGGCCAACTACCCAAAATTGAAGATGAACTCCTTCGCCAAGAGGCTGAGAAGGATGTCATCAATTTCGTCTTCCAATATATTTCTCATTGATAAGAGCTATTTATACGTACTGACCATCTTGAATAGATCTGAATATAATTCTACTCTTTCACGGCATTGTGCAGGTAGTTTAAACCCTTAAGCCCCGTAGGACAGCCGTTGTTCAATACTGGCCTAGAACAGGCTTCCCTCATCGAATCGAGATTATGGTTATTATTAATAGTCAATTTATTACAATTATACAAAATTCATTATACCTGGTTTTTAATTTTCAGAAACGGCAACAGCAATTGCTTGAAGGTCATTGTGAGAAATGGAGACCTTAACATTCTTCACACCCTTGGAAGCGGCAGCAGATTTGGCGTCACCATGCAAAACAACTTCTGGGGCACCCTTAGCGTTTCTCACGATTTCAATGGACTGGAGCTCTGCACCAGCACCCTTGCTAGCAACTCCGAGAGACTTGAAAACGGCTTCCTTGGCAGACCAAGTACCAGCAAAAGAGGCTTGAGGATCAGGAGCGGCAAAGCAATAATCACGTTCTTGCTGGGTGAAGTTTCTCTCAACAAAGGTAGCATTGTCAATGTTGACAGCACTAACAGATTCGACATCGACACCAACATTGCCATTATCACCAACAGTGGACTTTGCCATTTGAGCCAACACGTCAGCAGTGTGGTTGGAGCCGCCTGGAACATCAGCGAGCTTGAGAGTCTTCTTGTTGAAGGTCAAGGCATTGGTCTTTTGCTCCTTTTCCACACGGGCCAATGGGTTCAAGTAAACAGTGGCCTCTTGGTCATCAGTGTATGGAGGCTTGTCCTTAGCCTCAAACATGGAGTTTTCAGCAATGGCGTTATGCCAGTATCTGTAGGCCTTGCTGTATCTGGCAGCAACCTTCTTGGCATAGGCTTCATAAGTAGACTTGCTCAATGAAGCGTAGAAATAATCAGAGTGGATAACAACGGCCTGAGCACCCTTCTGACCGAAACCGAACGAGGTGACGGAAGCTGCCTTGATACCGTCGGTTTGAACCGTGACACTTGGGTAGACAATCTTGTCAAAGTCCTGCATGACAGAATCAATATTGTCAGCATTTCTGTTACCTGGAACCAAGCCAGTATTGAGGATTTGCAAGGCACCGTTCAACATCCAAGCACCTGCAGCACCCTTTGGATGACCAGTGAGGTACTTCTGGAACACACCCAAGACTGGGTTACCCTTGCTTCTGCCCAAATGGTTAAGCATAGTGTTGATGGCAGCAGATTCATTCTTGTCATTGGCCTTGGTGGAAGTACCGTGGAAGGAGGCAACACCCAAGTCATCAATGGTAAGGTTATAAGTAGCCAATGCACCACGGAGAGGAGCAATACGAGGATCTTGCTTCCAGAACTCATTACCCCAAGTATTGAGAGCCTCCTTTTCTTGTCTCCAAGCTTCAGATTCAATCTGTTGTGTTCTCTCCTTGTAGAATTCAGCAGATTCCTCCTTGTTTTCAATAGCCTCAACCTCATCTTGCAAGTAGGCGAATTCGGACTCAACCCATTGTTGAATTTGCTTCTTACGAAGCTCCAACTGCCTCTTTCTGTACTTGATGTCCAACATGCGGTATGGGAACTTGAGATCAGAAGTGGTCTCTCTGGCAGTGGTGAGAACACCCTTACCAGGAGCTGGAACAGATCTACCAATCTTGTCAGTAGCAGTTGCAGTCATGGCAACAATACCATAGATTGGAACACCCATCTCAACAGCAAGCTTGGCATTCATGAGGATTTGGATACCAGAACCTTGAGATTCCATGAAACCAGCACGAGTAGTAGTGTTTGGACGAGACATTTCACCTGGAGTTCTACCATGGGCAAACTCAGTGGTAGAGTTGGAAGTAGCGTTCATGTTACCGAACTCGTGAGAGCCCTCCTCCTGGAAGTCATCATAACCACCAACAATCACAACACGGGCCTTACCGCCCAAGATAAGTTCCACACCAGAATCGACAGACTCAATTGCAGTAGCACAAGCACCGACTGGAGTCTTGATAGGACCAGAGGAAGAGAGCAACAACATGTTAACCCAAGCAGACATGGTGTTGATGAAGGATTCTTGCAAGATATCATTCTGAACTGGTTGATCAAGGAATCTGTCCTTGAACATGCCTCTCAAGGCACTCACACCACCCATACCAGAACCGGAGCAGTTACCGACCTCCGAAACGTGGACATACTTGTAGAACTCATAAGGGTCAGTAATACCAGCAGCAAGCAACGCTTCAACAGTAGAAACCAAAACATAAAGAGTGATAGGATCAACCTGGGAGATGATATCTTCACCAATACCATATCTTCTAGCATCCCAACCAGTTGGAATTTGGCCAGCGACCAAACGGTCAAACTTGAGAGCCTTTGGAACAAAGATACGAGCACCCTTGAGGAATCTGACAGTCCATTGGCCAGATTCTGGGATTTCAAACACTTCAACCTTATCACCTTGCTCATGCTTGAACTGGTCAGCAGCTTCCTTGGAAGACTCAAATGGTTCCAAATCATGCTCAACAATAACCTCCTGCATGAATTGCTTCTTATTTGGATCATAACCATTGAAGAGCTCAGATTCAATCAAACGAATACCGGCATGTTCAAGAATATAGCTCTCATACTTGCTCTTGACATCCTTGTCATCAACTGGCTCATTAGTCTTGGTGTCAACCCATCCAGTGTATGGCTTGCCCTTGAGGTTACCATTGTGATGCTTGATGAGACCCATAATCCAAGCCATCTCAATAGCACCTTCAAGGGAGAATGCACCATATGCCTCCATTTCCCATCTAGTTCTGGCGTTACCCCATGGACCAACTTCGGAGAAACCAGTAACAACCACAACCCTTTCAGGATCCAACATACCCTCAAGCTCAGGTGCAACCTCCTTAAGCTCTTCATAAGACTTGAGCTTGGGGAATTCAAACTTGTGGTTGGCTCTGGGCTTGACGTAGGCCTTTTGATATGGCAAGTCAGCATCAGGACCATTAATAACCTTGTGCTCAATGGCAGTTTCAACAGACACAGCACGACGAAGCTCACTGTTGTCGATAAGCTCCTTTCTGAGCTTGACGGTAACCTCCTTCAAGTTTGGAATGAACTGGAAGCCACCATTCAAGTCAGCCCACACAGGTTCCTGCTGACAAAGGTTCACCACAGCGGGGTTCAGTAGACCCAAAATGTTGAATGCCATTTCCTTTTGAGAGAATGTGCGCACACCATAAGATTCGACGCCCTCGGCAATGATGTTGTTTTGACTCATCAAGCCAGTACCACGGGTCCAACCAATGACGGCACCGCAGATGGTAAGGTACGATCCCCAGGATTCAGAGTACCAACGGTTGAACAGGGTCTCCAAACCAAGCTTGGATTCGGAGTAAAGACCATCAGAACCAAACAGACCATGGTTAGGAGATAATGGAAGGATAACCTGAGCTGGTCTAGTTTCAAAGCCATTGGCCTGCTTCTGGGTTTTGATGTTACCAAGAAGACGCAGGAGATTGGTAAGCATGGCTCTGTGGGCCAACTCAGACTTGGACTCAATGCCGTCAATCTCCATACCTTGTTCAGGAATAGCAGCAAATGGAATGATAAAGTCCAAATCCCAACCAAGACCGCCATTCTTAGGATCACCATAAATGTAGTCAACCAAGGCGTTAACGTCAGACTTGGAGGCCTGATTGAATGGAACAACAATCAAGGTAGATCCAGAAGAACCATATCTAGTGTAGATGGATTGGTAGTACTCGGTAACCTTTCTAGAGTATCTAGAAGTGGTCACAACAACCTTGGCACCACCAGAAAGCAAACCCTGCAGGATATCGGCACCGATAGAACCAGCACCCGCACCGGTGATGAGCACATTCTTGTTGGCAAAAGTAATACCATCTCTAGCAGCAACTTCTAGACCATCAAGGTAAAGCGAAGTAAGTTCACGGTTGTATTCCCACTCTTCACCTTGCTTCTTCTTGAGATGCAAGAATGGGATGATCTCCTCAGACATGGCCTTGGCAGAGACAGTGTTCTTTTGAGGAACACCAGATTTGGCGCTCTTTTCAGTCTCATCAAGCAACTTCATCAAATCACCATACAAGGATTCAAGCTTGAGCTTGGTGTCAGAAGAGGCAGCTTGTTGAGCAGAAAGCTTCTTGTAAATCTTAGCCAACTCAGCCCGGGTATGGGTTCCAGAAGCAGGGTCCTTGGTCAACTCGCCACCAGCAGCCATTTCATAAACATATTGTTCGAGCTTACGAACGGCAGGTCGTGGAACTTCATTGTAGGTGATGTTACCCTTCTCATCAACGGTAGTCTTTGGCCCAGTTGGGTAGTTGACGTCCTTGTAAACTGGGTCAGATTCCAAGACCTCCTTACAGTTCTCAAGAAGCTGAAGACCAAGTTCTTGAGCAAGCTTGTAAGTTTCGCCCTTGTGAGTAGGTACGTGGTCCATGTGGTATTGCATAAAGTCGATAAGGGCAGGGTTGGATCTGTTCATGATGGAAATACATCGGGCAACAATCTCACGATCAACATTGGAAAGTCTGCCAAAGATGATGTCGTAGAACATGGTGAGGGAATCTTGACGAGCCCAGTTCCAGTAAGAGTCATAAACACGAGCTTTGAGAGCCGAGAAGACAGGCTTGATGCCAGTAGCATAAAAGTCTCCATGCTCCGAGTTCCACAGGTCGAGTTCCTTTTGAAGTAACGCAGTGGCCTCCTTCTGGGCAACAAATTGTTTATCACCATCACGAAGATCAACCTTCAAGTAACGAGCAAACAACTCCAATTGCTGTTGAACAAGGTATTTTTGATCCTTAGTAAGTTCCTCAAAGGCAGCAGAATCAATAACAGCACCACCAGAACCACCTTGAGAACCACCAGAGCTACCAGACGACAAGGTAATACCAGCACTGGCAGCATATTTGCCAGCAACATCATCAAAGAAGGCCTTGGCCTCACCGTCACTACCCAAACGTGCCTTTGGTTCCATAGTAAGCGCCAATAGAAGAGCCGAATCCTGTCTGCCGGGACCCAACCCCCATCTTTCGGAAAGATACTTTCTGGTGTTGGTAATGGAGAAGCCACCGGGCATCTTGGAGGAGATGAATCTTGAAATCAAAGAGCTAGACTGCTTGCCCAACTGACCAGAGAAGGAGTCTTGGAATTGCTCAGCCAATTCACCAAGAGGAGTTTCCTCGGGCTTTTCAGGGGTAGAGCCAAACTCCTTACCCAAATCACCCAAAATCTCATTCTGAACAGTAGACTTACCACCGACCAAATCCTTAATCGCCTTGGTAAGAGGAACCTGGTCAATAGTCTTCTTCAATTTCTGTGCAACCAACGCCTGGAGAACCTCAACAGCCTTAACTGGAGTATCGGCAACCTCCTCAACAGGTCCAGATGGAGCAGCCGCAGGCGCAGCAGGAGCGGCGGCGGCAGGGGCAGCAGCAGGGGCAGGAGCACTCTCAGCAGCTGGCTCAGATGAAGCCGCAGCTGGTTCCGGCTCAACTGGGTCGGGAGTGTAGTAAATCTCCTTCGTGTCCTTAGAATAACACAAAAGCTGACGTTGCAAAGACAGGGCAGAATCATAAGACTCATACTTAGACTTCAAAGTTCTGGAAGCCATGCCGGAAAGGGTTGGCGAAGGTCCAATCTCCACTACTCTTTCAGCGTTGAATTCGCTGAGAATCACATCTTGGGTCTCAATCCTAAATCTCATTAGCATGTTTCTCACATTGCACTTCAAAAACATGAACTTACCATCTCACTGGAGAAGCAAATTGATAAGCCAACAGCTCAGTCAAAAGAACATGGGCGAGCTCTTGCTCGACTTCGGGACGCATTGTATGGGCTCAAAAACAGTCAAACGACAAAAAAATCAAAAAATTAAACAAATATAACCAATAGGTTATCCAAAACCAAACAAAAAAGTGAAGGAAAAAACAAGAAAAAATTCGTGGGTTAATAGAAGCAGAAAAACCCTTTCCTCCGTGTCGTAATTTTCAGTTCCACAACCAAAACTTGTTGGGTTGTTGAACGTGCGGCTGTGCACCCAACTATAATGTCTTACCGACCCTAACCCATCCATTCGTAGTAAGAAACCTTTTAACATTCTCAGACCAACAACCTTATCTATGGTCTTCTTTAAAACACGTGAAAGCACACCTGAGTTATATTTTGCAGGGGGCCAGCCCCTGCACCGCCGTGGCTCTACGAGGCTTCAACGATTAGAAAGAACAGAACACTATCCATAGCCTCGAGCGCAGCGAGCCCTGGGGGTCTGGGGGCGTGCCCCCAGAAAACCAGCTGTGGGTTAGGTTTGCAGGGGGCCAGCCCCTGCACCCCGTGGCTCTGCGAGGCTTCAACGAATAGAACGAATAAAACACTACCCATAACTCTAGCGAAGCAAGCTCAGGGGGTCTGGAGGCGTGCCCTCAGAACTCGACCAATCCTGAGGTTTTGCAGGGGGTATGGCTCCGCGAGGGTTCATCAATAGTAAGAATTGAATTAGCCATTACTTGCAGCTGTTGTGGGCAGATGTATTCTTGGACCCTGGCTCGGACGACTAAGCTGCCTTGGAATACCAAAAAGCGTCAGCTCTAAAAGCTTGGTTCGATGGAATACAAGCAGTTAAATTGGGCCATAGCAATAAACTGTTATGGACTGGCAAGCTATAGATAGCCAGAGCATTATCTTGCAGGGTCCGTATGCCTAAATAATAGTCAGGAATAAATTAGTGTTCTATATAAGGAGCGAAAGTTATTTCAGCATTGACTATTCCAGCAACAGCTGAGGAAAGCCAGCGAACTTTCAATACCACAATGTTTCAGAAAAGTCTTGTCCGATAATCCCCAATGCGAATCCGGTTTATTCCCAGAGAGTAGTTGATAATGTTCCTCTCTGTTTGCTGACTTGTAGAAGGAAGTAGGGACAGACAAGTTGGCAATATTTAGTAGAAATCTAAGTGCCTGCTGAACCGACAGTCCTATTTCGTTAAGGATTGCGATGTTAGTTACCCCTGAATATGATCGAATCGAGCTGATCTCCGGTCCACGGCCTCCTTTTGCATATGCCTAGCGTATGGAATGTTGTAGGGATACCCATGAACTACAATTAATACTTCTGCATAAGGCTTGTTTTGATTAATTGAAACGGGGGTGCATTGCATGAAGGTATTACCCAATAAGTAGCTAGCCGAGAATAGAATCGGGGAAGGCTAGAGAGTGGATCTGCTAAATTTGATCAACTTTATTATTTCTAGTCCTAATAGGCCATATGAACTAGATCTCCTTACTGCGAGCTGAGGAATCGGTCCAATCACCTTTTACCTATTAGTACTTTTTGGGGGCGCGCCCAAACCCCCTGGTTCGGCTTCGCCGAAGGTTGGGTTGCCTACTGCCTTCCGCAAAGCGGAACAACGCTTTTTGCTGGAAAAAGAAGAATAGTTACTGCGTCCATTGAGCTCAGATGTCAGGTTCCCTGTAAAATCCATAAGACCATTTTGGAAATACGGCGCTACCACAATATGATCGACACTTTCAAATGCTTGAATTACTGATATATAATGTTTTGATATATACTCCTCTCTCGACATTCGGGCTCTAATCTAATAGATTTAATGAATAGTTATTCAGCTCCTGATTCCTTAAATGTCATCAGTTTTACAGTTCGCTATAAACGTGCTTCCGAGTGAAGAAATCTGAAACGATACGCGCTTTTGGCCGCGCGCGGGTGGAGGAGGCGCGTTGGGAAAAAGAAATCCGCGGCCCCAATGAAAAATCTTTTCTTGTTTCTCTTCTTCCCTTTTTCTTCCTCGCTGCAAACAACTTTTTTTATTCTATATTTTCATCTTCATTCATTTGGATGCAAAGGAGGCTACTTTCCTCGGCTGTACAAAAGCCACTTGAATGAGACAGCCGCCTTTGGAAGCTGAATATTAGGGCATTGCGCTTCGCCTCACACACCGTTTCTGACAGATACGGTCACGTGCGCCACCGGTAAAATTGACACATCCACAGTGGCACATGGAAGGCTGTTATCAATCCCTCGCAAAGCTAATGTGTTTGGTGCTTTCTTTGAGAACTCTAGATTCTAAAAAATAGGACCAAGCGCATTTGCCTTGCAAAGCACTGACTACGTAAATCAACCCACGATAACGGCTCATATGAGCCTTTTTGAAGTACCACCGGTAAATGGTGACTACTTTTCACACGCGTGGAAAAATAAAGACCTTCTCCACCCTGATCTGATCCCCCATTATCATTTCAGGACTAAATCACTGGTCGACATTGCTCATATACCTAATTGAATACTGTTAAACTATACTCCAATGGACCCAGCTTGATCTGAATCGTGATCATACTGTTCTTTTTAAAAAAAAGAACCAAAAACAGTGGCTCTGCGAGGCTGACAAATAGCTCTAGCAGTTAAGTGTGCTAAGAGTAGGCAGGGGGCCAGCCCCCTGCACCCCCGTGGCTCTGCGAGGCTCCATCGAATAGAAAGAGTGAACCGTTACCCAACCCTCGGCGAAGCCGACCCAGGGGGTCTGGGGGCGTGCCCCCAGAAAAAAAACACCCGGGTTAGGATTTGCAGGGCGCTAGCCCCCTGTACCCCCGTGGCTCTGCGAGGCTTCAACGAATGGAAAGTACAGAACGCTACCCGTAACCTCGAGCGAAGCGAGCCCAGGGGGTCTGGGGGCGTGCCCCCAGAAACCACACCTGGGTTAGGATTTGAGGGACCTACAAGCAGCAGAATATAAGCCTTAACTTTGTTAGAAGTAAGCTGAAAAAGTAACCCGCTTCAATGAGTGTGCGCTTCGCACACCACTGTGCCTACTGCTATTTTTAGCAGTTATCTTCGAGGAGCCATGGACGAAATTATCCGGAATATGCATCGTGTCTTGAATCAGAACCAAAAAAAACGACGGAATTCGGATATGTTATAACCGGATTTCCTCATGGGGCTACACCATCATATGGGTCCCTTCACATGTTTTCCTTAACATCACCAAGATATTGAAGAGAGGCCTCACAACCCGACCTCCGCGAAGCGGACCCAGGGGGTCTGGGGGCTTGCCCCCAGGACAGGCTTACCCAACAGTAGTTGAGCCGTACGATGTAGTATTAAGGGGCGATTTTCATTTTAGGTCGAGATCGACATTTATGGTGCCAGATCGGGCTGTGGGGCTGGTTGCAGGCGGGTGGATATATTGAGACAACTACCCACAGCCACGGTTGAAGTAAACTTTTGTCTCGTCATTCATGCAGAGTATATATTAGTTATCAATTGCGTGCCTTTCTGCTAGGAGATTATATACACTTGACTCAATTTGAAGAAAAAATGAGCTACAATGTGAGTACCGATATAGATCTACACATGCATGCTTATGTGATGATACTGACAGGGACTTTAGTACAGCGAATCTCACGGAAACGATAACCCGTACGCCCAGCAACAATACGGACAGTCATATGAGATGTCTAATGTGAATGCATATGGTGGACAGCCGCAGGCACAGCAGGGGAATGAAGAGATGATGGCGTTTTTCCGAGAAATCGACGAGATCAAGCGTTGTCTCGTTCAATACGACGACAACGTTGACCGGATCGAGACCCTGCACAAGCGCTCGTTGGCCGAGGTTGGAGGAGAAGAGCAGGAGCTGGCGGAGCGCAATTTGCAGGGCTATGTGGAGGAGACGTCGGGTCTATCGCAGCAATTGCGAACCCGAATTAAATCGTTGGAATCACGCTCACAGCAAGACCCAACCAAAAAGACGCAGGTGGAAAATGTCAAGAAGCAGTTCATGAACGCGATTCAACGATATCAAGCCAAGGAGGCCGAGTATAGACAGAGATATCGCGAGGCTGCGGAACGCCAGTTCCGCATCGTGCGACCGGATGCTACTGATGCCGAGGTCAAAGAGGCCGTGGACAACGTTGATTCGTCACAGGTGTTTTCACAGGCCCTCATGCAATCCAACAGACGGGGCCAGGCGCGATCTGCTCTGACAGAGGTCCAGAATAGACATCGAGAGATTGAGAAGATCGAAAGGACCATGGCTGAACTGGCACAATTGTTCCACGACATGGAGCTCCTGGTCGCAGAACAAGACGTACCAATCCAGAAGATTGACGAACAGGCTGAATCAGTCCAGGATGACATTGAACAGGGTGTCTCCCACACAAATCGGGCAATCTCCTCCGCACGGGCAGCACGAAAGAAGAAATGGTGGTGCCTGGGAATCATCATCATCATCCTGGCCATCGCGGCCATTGCATGCGGCATCAAGTTCGGGCCAAATCACAACTAATTGTATTCTCTACCTCATCATCCATGTCATGTAATGCTTTTGGCCAATGCACTCCATGCGCCTAATGAACTAGGGGCATGCCCCCAGACCCCCTGGGTCCGCTTCGCGGATTTTGGGTCCCAGCCGTGTTCAATTCTATTCATCGGAGCCTCGCAGTGTCAAGTTTTTTGGGGATAGCATATGGCTTGTGGTACTTTTCTGGGGGCGTGCCCCCAGACCCCCGAGGTCCGCTTCGCGGATTTTGGGTTCCAACAGTGTTTACTTCTATTCGTTGAAAGCCTCGCAGAGCCACAGAGGTCTGGGAGAGTGCTCCCAGAAAATCAGCCTGTGTCTGCTTTGCGAATTTCGGATCCCAAGTGTTGTTGATTTTGTTCATCGGAGCCTCGCAGAGCCACGGGGGTGCAGGGGGCTGACCCCTGCAAACCCTAACCCAGTTGTTGTTTTCTGGGGACACGCCCCCAGACCCCCTGGGCTCGCTTCGCTCGAGGTTGTGGGCAATGTTCAGGTTCGCAGAGCTACGGGGGTTTAAATTGTATTCTCTACCTCAATCATCCATGTCATGTAAAGCTTTTGGCCAATGCACTCCATGCGCCTAATCAACGATTTTTAAGGGGGACAGTTTCCCTTCTGAGCAACGATCGACACAATGCATGCATGTTTGGACTTTGATCGGCGGGCCGCCGGTTCGAGTCCCGACGAGGTGATTACCACAGCCACGTTGAAAGGCTTTTCCCCCCTTTACTCCTGTTGGGTGCATATAATAGTAGCGTGGTGCCCTCGACTAGTGCACACTCTGGGACATTTCACACACTTTCACTCACAACACGTATTTCTCCCGAACCCAGCTGTCCTCGAGGAATAGATGAGTTATAACGTGAGTTTCAGGCCGTCTGCTTTGGCGTATTGTGTTACTGACGTGTTTTTTTCTAGTACGACCAATCCAACAACCCGTATGGGAACAACAACAACCCCTACCAGCAGCAGCAATATGGCGGTGGCGGCCAGGCCTATGAGATGGCCAATGTGAATCCCTATGGCGCGCAGCCACAGGCCCCGGCCCAGGGTCAGGGGAACGACGAGATGATGGCGTTTTTCCGCGAAATCGACGAAATCAAGCGCTCGCTCGTGCAATACGACGACAACGTTGATCGGATTGAGACCCTGCACAAGCGCTCGTTGGCCGAAGTTGGCGGCGAGGAGCAGGAGCAGGCGGAGCGCAATTTGCAGGGCTACGTGGAAGAGACCTCGAGCTTATCGCAACAATTGCGAACCCGCATCAAGTCGTTGGAATCACGCTCACAGCGAGACCCAACCAAAAAGACGCAGGTGGACAACGTCAAGAAGCAGTTCATGAACTCGATTCAACGGTATCAGGCCAAGGAGGCCGAGTATAGACAGAGATATCGCGAGGCTGCTGAGCGACAATTCCGCATCGTCCGACCAGACGCTACCGAAGCCGAGGTCAAGGAGGCCGTGGATAACACCGACTCTTCCCAGGTCTTCTCACAGGCCCTCATGCAATCCAATAGACGCGGCCAAGCCCGATCCGCCTTGACAGAGGTCCAAAATAGACACCGAGAGATCGAGAAGATCGAAAAAACCATGACCGAACTTGCCCAGCTGTTCCATGACATGGAAATCCTTGTCGCCGAACAGGACGCCCCAATTCAACACATTGACGAGCAGGCCGAGACCGTCCAGGGCGACATTGAACAGGGTGTGTCCCATACTAATCGTGCTATCGTATCTGCCCGCGCTGCACGAAAGAAGAAATGGTGGTGCTTCGGTATCTGCGTTCTTATCATCGCCATCTTGGCCCTCATCCTCGGTATTTACTTCGGCACAAAATAATTGTATTTCTAAATCCCCTCCCCGCCACACCTCCCTTCATCATGTAATAATGCTTTCGGTTTGTTTCTTTTCAACCATCCAAAAACTAGTTGTCTGATTTTCTTCTTTTTCCAGAAAAAGAAGCAAAAAGCGTAGTTCTGCGAGGCTTCAATCTCTGGGCAAAGGTATGCTGGGGGCGTGCCCCCAGCATACCTTTGCCCAAAACCAGTTCTAGGTTAGGTTGGCAGGGGGCTAGCCCCCTGCACCCCCGTGGCTCTCCGAGGCTGCATCGAATAGACCACAAACCTCGGCGAAGCCGACCCAGGGGGTCTGGGGGCGTGCCCCCAGGAAAACACTTCTGGTCAGGGCTTTGCGAGGGACCATCGAATAGACCCCAAACCTTGTTTTTTAAACAAGAGGCGAAACATTTGATCTGCGAGGCTGTGGCATTCTTGTCGAGAAAAATGACCAAAAAGCATTTGCTCTGAGAGGTTCAATTTCTGGGTTGAAGTATTGTTCTTTTTTAAAGAAGAACCGAAAACATTCGCTCTGCGAGGCTTGAAAATCTGGTCTGAGGCACTGTTCTTCTGAAAAAAACAAAAACCACTATCTGTGCGACGTTTAATGAGCTCGAGGTAAAAACAATAGCACCCAACCTCGGCGAAGCCGACCCAGGGGGTCTGGGGGCTTGCCCCCACTGAAATTTGTTCTCCGAGATTTGAAGCTCTGGGTTGAGATATTGTTCTTTTTTAAAAAGGAACCGAAAACATACGCTCTACGAGGCTTGAAAATCTGGGCAGAGCTACTGTTCTGTTGAAAAAGACCAAAACCACTAGCTGTGTGACGTTTAATGGCAACAATAGCACTCAACCTCGGCGAAGCCGACCCAGAGGTCTGGGGCTTGCCCTCAGTGGAACTAGTTCTGCGAGATTTGAAGCTCTGGGCTGAGACGATGCTGTTCTTTTGACGGAGACCAAAACCACCAGCTGTGCGAAGTTTACTGGCATAGTGAGCCCAGGACAAAAATAGTACAAACTCAACCTCAGCGAAGCTATCCCAGGGGGTTTGGAGGCATGCGCCCAGAAAAGTATATCTAGGCTAGGATTGCAGGGGGCCAGTCCCCTGCACCTCCGTGGCTCTGCGAGGCTATGACGAATCGAAAGAAATGAACTTACCCATAACCTCGCGAAGCGAGCCCAGGGGGTCTGCGGGCGTGCCCACAGAAAACCACACCTGGGTTAGGTTTGCAGGGCCCAGCCCCCTGCACCCCGTGGCTCTGCGAGGCTTCGACGAATAGAGAAACTGTCCACTAATATACTAGTTGCTGATCATGATTTTGGGTTCACAGAGAGCGTTTGCTCTCCAGTATTAATTATAAGATACCGAAACTGGTGAAGCCGACCCTGGGGGATTGAGAACATCAAAAAAAAAAAAAAAAAAAATTCAGCATTGTAGAGGGCCTATCAACTGAGCACTAGTTGCCTTATTTTGGCTTCACAGAGAATATATCCATTTCCACCTCCACCACCAGCATTAGTTATAAGGCACCAATTTACATAACCTACGATACCACCAAATGTGATGGGCAGTGTTCTATCTTTCTATTCGTCGAAGCCTCGCAGAGCCACGGGGTGCAGGAGGGCTGGCCCCTGCAAAACCCTAACCCAAATAGATTTCGGGGGCACGCCCCCAGACCCCAGGGCTCGCTTCGCTCGAGGCTATGGGTAGTGTTCAGTTGTTCCTATTCGTTGGAGCCTTGCAGAGCCAGGGGGGGGGGTGCAGGGGGCGTGCCCCTGCAAACCCTAACCCAGTTTCTTGTGTTTATTTTTCGGCTTCACAGGGTATATATATCCATTACCACCTCCAGCATTAGTTATAAGGTACCCAAACTTCGGCGAAGCCGACCCTGGGGGTTTGGAGGCGTGCCCCCAAAAGAACCATTCAGATTTGCAGAAGGCCTACCAACTGAATAAATAGTCGCCTTGTTTTTCGGGCTTCACAGGGTATATACACCTCCAACATTAGTCACAAGATACCCAAACCTCGGCGAAGCCGACCCTGGGGGTTTGGGGGCGTGCCCCCAAAAGAACCATTCTAATAAAGCTCAGAGCCTCATTAACGGCTCTATTGAATATAAGTCGGAGCGCCGGGGAGCCGGTCGGAGGGCCGAGGTAGTGTCCGGTGGAGGAGCGAGAGAATAAGGGCGGCGGGGTTTGATTGAGGTCCGGTAGAAGATGCAAGACGTATGGGAGACCACACAGGAGAATCTGGAGAATGCGGTTGGAAGTGCGTACTCCGGATGGAACCGGGCGTGGTACCAGTATCTGGAGCCGATGGGCCGGAGCGTGGGGCGGGGGGCGACGGCGTGCTTCGGGCCGTGCTGTGGCCGCCGCAAGGGTCGCCGGAACAATCGCAGGGACTCGTTTGACATCTTTTTCGACATGTACGACGACGACGATGCATTTGGCCGCGACGAACTTGAGCGGCTGTTGAACGAGGACAATGATAATGATGGCCACGACCACGTTGTGAACGACAACGACAACCCGGACGATCAGTTTCCCGGAAATGAGGCATACGGACGAATCAAGTCCATGCTGCTCTCGGTGTTCCCGTCCCTGCATCGGTACAAGCCGTCGACCAACGACCTGATAGGCGTGACCGGACGGACCCGGAGCTCAACAAAGTCCTCGACCCAGTCCTCGGAAACCTATCGCTCCCGAAGGGACCTCTTTTCAGACGACGACGAGGACTTTGGCCAACAGGACGCTCACATGGTCAGCGAGGCCGACATCACAAGCAAAGTGATGTCCCCCTGACCCCCGATCTATTTATTCCCACCCGCTTAATTTGTACATACATCCATGCATACCCCTAATTCTTAATCGTAATTAATCAACTCTCCTAAGCGTATCGCTCGTCGTCGTTTAGTCGCTCTCGCAGATGTGTTTTCTGGGGGCACGCCCCCAGACCCCCTGGGTCGGCTTCGCCGAGTTATGGGATAAAACTCGAGTTAAGTCTTGCTGGATAGAACTGAGTAGTGTATAGGCGTGTTAGATAATTTAAGCCGCATGTGTTAATTATATATGATTGAGCAAAGATATTACACAGATAGCTGGGTGGGAGAAAGGTATAACTTCAACGAATTTAATAGAAAGTAAATTAGTACCCATAACCTCGAGCGAAGCGAGCCCAGGGGGTCTGGGGGCGTGCCCCCCAGGAAACAGCTCGCTAACACCTGGGTCGGCTTCGTCGAGTTTTGGGGTAAAACCTGTTGTATTAACTTCTGTTGGATAGGACTGAGTAATATATAGGCGTGTTAGATAATTTAAGCCGTGCGTTTATTGATTATATGAATGAGCCCGGCGTTTGGGGCGTGCTCTTATTTCGCATTTAATCTAGTTTATTCTACGTTTATAAGAGCCCGTGAGCCATGATTACGCGTTTTTACTTAATTAATAGGAGATCATATCCATTCAATTGATGGTAAGTTCAATAATTATGCAAAAATTCAACACTTCCTCCTCCACTTTAGCGCTGACGAGTAGCTTGGGTTGCTGAGAACTGGCGACTACTAAGGCTGTTGCGCTGGTTTCTCGCGGTTCTTAATTTGTTTCTGGTGTGTTTTTGCATGTTCTCCTGATGTCGTGTCCAACAGTACACTCAGATCCATTATATCGGAAATAGTTCTAAGTCCTTGTCTTAAATGTTCACGAATCGGACAGTCAATGATGATATGATGAGTGATTTCGTTATCTCCACCGTCGCAGTCCTACAAGTATACTTCTTCTTCTGGTACCCTTCACATTCGAAACCACGAGCCAACCAAGGCATGCCCTGATCTATACTGAACCAGTGTGCTATCCACGCTCCTTGGAAAACTCTTTATGAAGCCGTACACATGCTCTAGAAAACACTAGTTGTGTATTTCCTGGGGGCATGCCCCAGAGCCTCCTGGGTCGGCTTCGCCGAGATATGGAATTAAACCTGTGTTAAACCCTGTTGGAGATGATTGAGTAATATATAGGCCCATTAGGCAACTTAATCCGTGCGTAGATTGATTATGGCGGAGCAAAATTACTATACAGCTAGCTGGATACGGGAACGGCTTCTACGAATAGAAAGGATAAGCCAGTACCCATAACTTCGAGCGAAGCGAGGGGGTCTGGGGGCGTGCCCACAGAAAACACTTCCTGGTTAGGGTAAGAACAACTGTTTCTATGTTATTTTATTTATTAACTTGTTCGATATACGACTAACCTCGTCTTGTACCCAAATGCCCGCGAAGCGAACCTGGAGGCCAGCCTCAAGAAAAACGACTCCTACAGTTACTGTTTGTTATGACATACTATACGTTTGCTTATTCGATATGTGACTAACGTCGGTTGTGTATCCAAATTTCCGCGAAGCGGACCCAGGGGGTCTGGGGGCCTGCCCCCAGAAAAACAAGCTCACAAGTATTGTTCAACCTGGAGTAGAAGGTAAGGCTTCTCTAGGTAGCGTATTTTATCTTGGGAGAGGTCCAATTTCAAGGCGTTAATTGCTTCGTCAATTCGTTCTGGTTTGTTAAAGCCGACGATAGGGGCACAGCCTTTAGAGGACCCATGTGATAGATATCATCGCCATCAACACGTTGTGGTCTTTTGCTGCTTTTTCCACTCTGCGTATGATTTCCAAGCTGAGTTCCATAACATTTCCGGTCGTATCTGATACAGCCCTATAAACGCTAATTAGGCATCGGTTGGGCAGCGACAATCATTGGACCCTTGATCGTGATGAGTAACCTGAGCCGCACTCCCGGATAAACTCAACAAAAGATCGGAAAAAAAAAAAAAAAAACTGAAGAAACACAAACAATTAAAAGCCTTCAGGGCCAGGGAGATCTGGGGTTGGCTCTGTGTAATTCACGCATGGCTTCGTGGTTCTGCGGGCGAATAGGAAATACGTGCTCGGATGTGAGCTTTATCAAATAGACATAGACTATTACTCATCCTCGGGGGGGGGGGGGGGG
>JAJMDO010000063.1:0-63122 GCA_030573635.1 Blastobotrys ciferrii | reverse complement strand
CCCCCGTGGCTCTGCGAGGCTTCAACGAATACAACGTTTGACATTTAATCAGTTTATTATAGTCGCCAGGCGCACCCAGTCGAAGTTAAACCCGGAATAAGTCACGAAGACCATGCCAGACTCTTGTTCCAATACATAAAATTATTTCTAGTTGTTGTTTCCATTTCGTGTGCTTTTGCACTTGTTTGTCTCTTTTGCTTCCACTCATCATCTCCGCTTTAGCGACTCAGTCAGACCCGGATTCAGAAGAATCAGCCTGCTGTGACGTAGCCTGGGTTGCTTCCAACTGCCTGCTGCTAGATTGATTGGTTTGGCCCACTTCGAGCTTCGCTGTGTTTTAAACAAATACAACCCAACGCTCGGCGAAGCCGACCCAGGGGGTCTGGGGGCGAGCCCCCAGAAAACCACATGGGTTAGGGTTTAAAGAGCGCACCCGTGTGTGAGGCCTCAATTGAATAAAAAGAACACTACCCATAGCCTCGCGAAGCGAGCCCCGAGGGTCTGGGGGCGTGCCCCCAGAACTAGTTCGTTTTGTTTAATTTTGGGTGGTACAGGGGGAGTATGAAAAGTTGGTTGAGGCCCGATACGGTTGTTGGGGGCAGGTGTTGGGAGGGTACCCCTCTTTTGGAAAAAAGAGGGGCTACCCTTTGGGAGCTGGTGTTTATAAACGGGGCAACAGCACCACATTTTTTTTTCCTTTTTCCACCAATCACTCCTTAAAATGTCTGCCAACGAGCAAATCACGCGTTTTGACCAGCCCGAGGCTGCTGGCCAGACACCTGCCTACGAGCTCTTCAACAACAAGACCCGTGCGTTTGTGTACGGGCTGCAGCCCCGGGCCTGCCAGGGCATGCTGGACTTTGACTTCATCTGCAAGCGGGAGAACCCGTCTGTTGCGGGCGTTATCTACCCGTTCGGTGGTCAATTTGTCACTAAGATGTACTGGGGGACCAAGGAGACCCTTCTTCCTGTGTACCAGCAGGTCGAGAAGGCGGCTGCCAAACACCCTGAGGTGGACGTTGTGGTGAACTTCGCCTCGTCCCGTTCTGTGTACTCCTCCACGATGGAGCTGTTGGAATACCCCCAATTCCGCACCATCGCCATCATCGCCGAGGGCGTGCCGGAACGCCGGGCCCGGGAGATCCTCCACAAGGCCAAGAAGAAGGGCGTGACCATCATTGGCCCGGCCACTGTGGGAGGCATCAAGCCCGGCTGCTTCAAAATTGGTAACACGGGCGGTATGATGGACAACATTGTGGCGTCCAAGCTCTATCGCCCGGGCTCGGTGGCGTACGTGTCCAAGTCGGGGGGCATGTCCAACGAGCTCAACAACATCATCTCCAACACTACGAATGGTGTGTATGAGGGCGTGGCCATTGGAGGTGACCGGTATCCCGGCACAACCTTCATTGACCACATTCTCCGATACCAGGCCGATCCCAAGTGCAAGATCATTGTGCTTTTGGGCGAGGTTGGTGGTGTTGAGGAGTACCGTGTGATTGAGGCCGTGAAGAATGGTACCATCACTAAACCGATTGTGGCCTGGGCCATTGGCACCTGTGCCTCCATGTTCACCACGGAGGTGCAATTTGGTCATGCTGGGTCCATGGCGAACTCCGATTTGGAGACCGCAAAGGCGAAGAATGCCGCCATGAAGGAGGCCGGTATTTTCGTTCCAGAGACCTTTGAGGACTTCCCAGAGGTTTTGGGCGATGTGTACCAGGATCTGGTCAAGAAGGGCGTGATCACGCCTGAGGCAGAACCAGAGGTGCCCAAGATCCCCATTGATTACTCATGGGCCCAGGAGCTCGGGCTCATCCGAAAGCCCGCTGCCTTCATTTCCACCATTTCCGACGATCGAGGTCAGGAGCTGCTTTATGCCGGGATCCCCATTTCCGACGTGTTTAAAGACGACATTGGCATCGGTGGTGTCATGTCTTTGCTGTGGTTCCGTCGTCGTCTGCCCTCATATGCGGCCAAGTTCCTGGAGATGGTGCTCATGCTGACTGCGGACCACGGTCCCGCCGTGTCTGGTGCCATGAACACCATCATCACCACCCGAGCCGGCAAGGACCTCATCTCTTCATTGGTCTCTGGTCTCCTGACCATTGGCACCCGTTTCGGTGGCGCCCTCGATGGAGCCGCCACCGAGTTCACCAACGCGTTCGACAAGGGTCTCTCGCCCCGTCAGTTCGTGGACACCATGCGAAAGCAGAACAAGCTCATCCCCGGTATCGGCCACAGAGTCAAGTCCAGAAACAACCCAGACTTCCGTGTCGAGCTGGTGAAAGAGTTTGTCAAGAAGAACTTCCCCAGCACGCAGCTGCTGGACTACGCCCTCGCCGTCGAAGAGGTCACCACCAGCAAGAAGGACAACCTGATCCTCAACGTGGACGGCGCCATCGCCGTGTCCTTCGTCGACCTCATGCAGTCCTGCGGCGCCTTCACCGCCGAGGAGGTTGAGGACTACCTCAAGAACGGCGTCCTCAACGGTCTCTTCGTCCTCGGTCGTTCCATCGGTCTCATCGCGCATCACCTCGATCAAAAGAGACTCAAGACCGGCCTCTACAGACATCCGTGGGACGACATCACCTACCTCGTCGGCCAGGACGCCGTCCAAAGCACCAACAAGCGTGTCGAAGTCGATGCCAAAGGCGTCTCCAAAGCCAAGTCTAAATAAATAGATCCCTCTAATCCATTAATTTCATCCTAATTAACGACAGTCTTACCACTTCTATCCCATAAGTGGTTTTCTGGGGGCACGCCCCCAGACCCCCTGGGCTCGCTTCGCGAGGTTATGGGTGGTATTTGTTGAAGCCTCGTAGAGCCACGGGGGTGCAGGGGGCTGGCCCCCTGCAAACACCTAACCCAGGTGTGGTTTTCTGGGGGCACGCCCCCAGACCCCCTGGGCTCGCTTCGCTCGAGGTTATGGGTAGTGTTCAAGTCTCGCAGAGTCACGGGGGTGCAAGGGGCTGGCCCCTGCAACTCCTAACCAAGAAGTGTTTTCTGGGGCACGCCCCCAGGCTCCCTGGGCTCGCTTCGCTCGAGGTCTGGGTAGTGGTTTCTTTCCTGTTCGTTGAAAGCCTCGCAGAGCCACGGGGGTGCAGGGGCCTAGCCCCCTGCAAATCCTAACCAGGGCAGGTTTTCGCTTTGCGTTTTTTTGGATAGGAAGAGAGGGACGAGAAAAGGTTCATTTTCACGGTTGGATGAGTTTCATTGAGTGGGATAGTCGAGTGGAGTTGCGACACACTGTAAGACCACAGGGTGTATTTGCTGTTGGTCCTTATTTTGGGTGAGCGGAGGGCATGCAATTGGCACTAGCTGTCGGTTTATATGTAAGCCTTGACCAAAGCTGCTATGGGCAGCTTTGTGGAGTTACCGGTAGGTGAATCAAGGTGGCCAACATATGATGGGGCGAATATGGATAATACTTCTATCGAAATCTGGCAAAAATGTACCTGGGAGGCGAGGCCAAAATAAATAAACAGTGAATGTGTAGTAGTATGAATGAAAAATTTATACCAGGACGTGGGAGATCCAGGATATTTATAGTTTTTCTGGGATCTATTTTTAGAACATTACACGACACGAGATCCCTACCTCACTTACCCAATAAACGAGAACAACCTTCCGCCTAATACTTCCCGGTTTGGCGTGGATTCGTGTACGAACATTAATTCCTTTTTTGCCTCTTTCTGGTCCCAGGAGATGGAGTTCTAGGTCCTAATTTCTGGAGTCTAGCCCCATATCCCATGGCTCTGTGAGGATTCAGTAAACAGAAAGAATAGAATACTGCCCATAAAATCGAGCGAAGCGGGCTTAGGGAGTCTGGGGGGCGTGCACGGTCTGGGTTGGGATTGCAGGGATACAGCCCACTGCACCCCGTGGCTCTGCCTGGCTCCATCGAATAGAAAGAATGGACCACTGCCTCCGACTTCGAATAAAGCGAGCTCTGGGGATCTGGAGTCGTGCCCCCAGAAACCTATTCTGGGTTAGACTGGCTCTGTAAGGCTTCAATAACAGAAAGAATAGAATACTACCCATAAAATCGAGCGAAGCGAGCCGAGGGGGTCTGGGGGCGTGCCCCCAGAAATCTGTTCTGGGTTAGGACCGGCTCTGAAAGGCTCCAACGAACAGAAAGAATAGAGTACTACCCATAACATCGAGCGAGGCGAGTCCAGGGGGTCAAGCCCCCAGCAAATTGTTCTGGGTTAGGACCGGCTCTGGAAGGCTCCAACGAACAGAAAGAATAGAATACTACCCATAAAATCGAGCGAAGCGAGCCCAGGGGGTCTGGGGGCGTGCCCCCAGAAACCTCTCCTGGATTGGGTTAGGATTGCAACGAAGTTGAGATAGTGTTGTAACGCCTTTTGTTTCTTTTTCGGAAAGATGAATGATTTCAAAGATTTCGTTCATGTGAGGATAGATTAACCTTAAATTATACACTAGGTGGAGCGGAGATGCCGTCGTCATAAAGTACAGTGTGGATGGGATGTTTAGTATTGGTTCTGGTAGATTCGTTGTAGGCCTTGTCTAAAGATTTCGACGTTGTAGTCGACTAGAGTCATTTTCTGGGCGCCTTCGGAGCGGATCAGGACTACAAGGGCCTGGCCGCGGATCATTTGTGCCATGTAGAGGACGATTCCGTTGTGTAGTTTTGAGGTGCATTTGAGCACGTCGGTGGTGTCCTCAGGGGGATCCTCTCGTCTATAAAGGAGGTCTAGATCGATTGCGACGTCAATAAAGTCAGAGCACACCTGGTACGTTTCGACATCGACGGGTGAAGAGTCGGTTGCGAGGTAGATTTTGGAGTTGACATCAAATAAGAAGGCCTTTTCAATGCCGGAATGCTGACAGAGGGTGTTGAGCATGTTTTCTAAGATGGGCAGCTCTGGGACGAGCTTCTGCACGATTCGTGAGAATGCCTCGTAAATGCTGTGATCGAAGATTGATGTGAGATGGAATGAGATTTTGACTTCGGTAAGTCCGCAGTCCTGTAGCTCGTCGGATACACGTTGCATAATGTCACGTTGAGTGTCCAGACGAAAGTCGTCACTGAGTCCGTCTACCTTGTGAATGAGCACCTCTAGGTTGATATGGGGATTCACCTTGACTGCATATTGAATGATGGTGTGGAGGTTCTGCAATGCAAATAAATACTCGTCCTGAGAGTCTATGACATAGACCAACGAACCGACGGAGCTGAAAATCCTGCTGGTGTCATACGACGGCTCAAACATGTTTAATTGTCCCGGAAGCTCCTGAACCGCAAAGTTTATAAGGGAATTGAATCGTTCGTATGTGGGTTTGGACGTGGACTCGATGTATAGCGTCTCTAACGGCTGCATGTTATGGAACACAACTTTACAGATGGAGCTCTTGCCACCCCGTCGCAAACCCATCAGCAGAATCGTCGGCCGTTCATGGCCAGAGCCCACGATGGACGTCTCCAAGTCTCCAAAGTCCATTAGTGATAAAGATGGAGGCTGGTTGGGACAAAAGGGAAGTGAGACCAAGAGACAAAATTAATAAATTATGTCCTTTGAGCAGAAGAAGCGTCATATTTTATCACAGATATCTGCCACAGATGAAGAGAACCCCGATGCAAGTCCAAAGGGGACCATAGATGAGCCCATTGTCCCGCTAATGGACCAAATCAACCAACATGACGATTTCGTCACCACATCTTCCTGCTCTGGTCGAGTCTCCGTCTTCCTCGAAGGCACAAAGGACCCTACAAAACTCGGTGGCAAGGGCTTGGGCGGAAAATGGCTCTATGTAACTCATTCTAAGGACGAATTGAGCCAATCAAACGGAAATTGGTGGCAGCAAGTCAAAGCCTATAGCGACCCCACTCCAACAGACGACGTTCGCTATATCCTCTATAAATTCGAACCAATGGTAAGTTTGATTCATCCTGCAAGAACCTCTCAACTTCTAGGACGGCAATTCTCTTCTTTTTCTAGAAAGAGGGCCTGAAACCAAGGCCCTTACACTACTTTGCGATCCTAACCCAGAACCTTTTACTGGGGGCACGCCCCCAGACCCCCTAGGCTCGCTTCGCTCGAGGCTATGGGTAATGGTCCATTCTTTCTATTCGATGAAGCCTTGCACACCTACGGGGATGCAAGGGGCTGACCTCTGGCAATCCCTAACCAGAACCGGTTTCTGGGGGCATGTCCCCAGACCCCCAGGGCTCGCTTCGATCGAAGCTATGGGTATGCAAAGTTTCCTTTCTATTTGTTGGAGCCTCGCAGAGCTACGGGGGTGCAGGGGGCTGGCCCCATGCAAACCTAACCCAGGTGTGGTTTTCTGGGGGCACGCCCCCAGACCCCCTGGGCTCGCTTCGCTCGAGGCTATGGGTAATGGTTCCTTTTTCCTATTCATTGAAACCTCGCAGAGCCACGGGGGTGCAGGGGCTGTCCCCCTGAAATTCTAACCCACTAGTAGTTATCTGGAGACATGCCGCCGGATTGCCTTGGCTCGCTTCGCACGAGTTTATGGGTGGTCTTTTATTCGTTCTGTTACTAGAAGCGAAAAGCGTGGATCACACCCAGACCCAAATCTCCACGAAGCAAACTCAAGGGGTTGAGGGCTGGCCCCAACAATTAAGCTGGATGGCAGCACAAATGAAAGACAACGTATGGATTGACCTCTATGAGTTGATCTGGTTCAGAATTGGTTGGATAGTTTAACTGATGTTTATTAGATTCTACATGTCAAATGCAGAACGCATGAGGCTGCGTGTGGGTTGTTTTCTACAGCAATGGGATGTGGATTTCGAGAGAGTGGTATTGGGTCAAATGATATCGTTGCAACACGAATATCCATGCGACAGGATATTCCAATCGGCTATCTCAAAAACGGCGAGATCGTACCCATTGTTACCGATGACTATATCAAAATTATAGATGACATTTCGTTGGACTTGTTTCACAAAAACGAACGCAAGATCTCTGAACTGTCATCAGCTATAGCCCAGTTGTTTGCGGATATGCAGAAAAGTTCAGAACCAGTTGAAACAAAAGAACAGCGTCGAGAACGTAAACGAGCTGAGGGACTCAAACGTCAACAGGAGCTTCAAAAGGAGCAATAACCTTACTAACAATATGAACAGCTTTCTGCGCTTCTCAAAGGGCTAATGCGCAGATCATATTCCCAATCGGGATAGGCCACCCTCAACTCTAAAATTAGAAACAGGTCCCTCGAGAAGTATAAATAGAGCTGCTCTCCCACATACATTTCCTCTCCTGGGGACTTACCCCCCAGTTCCTTGGGTACGCTTTACGGAGGTCTTTTATATATTAGAGACGGTGTATTTTTATTCTCACACGAAGGGGTTTTTCCTGGGGCATGCCCCCAGACCCCCAGGGTCCGCTTCGCGGATTTCTACGCTCTCTTGCTATTTCAAAGACAGAATGTTGTATAACTTTTCCATTTCTCAATCTCGAAGGAGAGTTTCCTTTTTCTATTCGTTGAAGCCTCGCAGAGCTACAGGGGTGCAGGGGGCTGGCCCCTGCAAACCTAACCCAGTACTAGTTCGGGGTTTTCCTGGGGGCAGGCCCCCAGACCCCCAGGGTCCGCTTCGCGGATTTCTACGTCAGGCAGCTCTCCTGCTATTTCAAAGACAGAATGTTGTATAACTTTTCCGTTTCTCAATCCTCCGCGAAGCGGAGCCACGGGGTCTGGGGCTGGCCCCAGAAAAAGGGTCAACCTAAGGTTCGAACATGGGTTAGGGTTGAATAGGGTTAGGAGTGAATTTTTAAGAAAGGGAAGAATCAGTCACGACAGAGTTTGTGACAAGACAAAATGAGTGAATTGGAAAAGAAGGTTGAACAGCTGTCCATTTCCGATGAGGGAGTTATTCTCGGCGGGGATGGCAAGCCATTGCAGAAGAATGCTGATGGTGCGTATATCGGGGCTGATGGGGAGCCAATTTCCAAGAATGCCATCAAGAAGTTGGAGAAGGACCGACAGAAGGAGCTGAAGAAGAAGCAGAAGGCGGAGAAGGCACAGGCTGAGCAGAATGCTCGGGCAAATGAGCCTGACTGCGCTGAGGGCAAATACGGCAAGCTGCCTTTGAACAACTCCAGTGAAAAGACTGGTGTCGAGCGAATCAAGATTTCCAGTTTGTCTAAGGACATGGCCGGACAGGAGGTTGTTTTCCGGGCCCGTGTGCACAAGAGTCGATTGCAGGGCAACAAGATGTGTTTCTTGTCTTTGCGCCAGCAGGATGCCATTGTCCAGGCCATGGTGGTTGTGGACAATGAGAAGGTGTCCAAGCAGATGGTTAAGTGGGCAGGCGGCATTAACCTGGAGTCCCTTGTATTGGTTTACGGCACTGTTTCTGCTGCTCCAACTGAAATCCAATCCGCTACCGTCAAGGACGCTGAAATTCAGATCAACCAGCTGTTCATCATCTCTGAGACTCCTTCCCAGATGCCAATGTTGATCGAGGACGCATCCCGTTCTGAGGAGCAGGCCGCAGAGTCTGGCCTGCCCGTCGTTAATTTGGACACTCGGTTGGACAACCGTGTCATTGACCTGCGTACCACCACCAACCAGGCCATCTTCAAGATCAACTCTGGCGTGACCACCTTGTTTAGAGAGTTCCTCATCAAGAAGGGCTTTGTGGAGATCCACACTCCAAAGCTTTTGGGAGGCGCCACTGAGGGCGGTGCCAACGTCTTTACCGTCAAGTACTTTAACAACCAAGCATTCCTCGCCCAGTCTCCCCAGCTTTACAAGCAGATGCTCATTGCCGCCGACTTTGAGCGTGTCTTTGAGGTTGGTCCGGTCTTTAGAGCCGAAAACTCCAACACCCATCGTCACATGACCGAGTTCACCGGTCTCGATCTGGAGATGGCCTTTGAGGAACATTACGACGAGGCCATTGACATGCTCGTCGAAATGTTCCTCTACATCTTCACCGAGCTCAAGAAGCGATATGCCGACGAAATTGCAACCGTCCGACGCCAGTACCCCGTCGAGGAGTTCAAGGTGCCAAAGGATGGCAAGATGGTCCGAATCACCTTCAAGGAGGGTCTAGAGCTGCTTGAGAAGCATGGCGGTGTCTCCCTGCCTCCATATGAGGATCTGTCAACCGAGCATGAAAAGCTCCTTGGCAGAATTGTCCGAGAACAATATGAAACCGACTTCTACATTCTCGACAAGTTCCCCTTGGCCGCTCGTCCATTCTACACTATGCCTGACGCCAAGGACCCCAACTACTCCAACTCTTACGACTTTTTCATGCGTGGTGAGGAAATCCTCTCCGGTGCCCAACGTATCCACGACGCCGAATTCCTCAAGGAGCGCATGCGGGCCCACGAAGTCGACCCTGAATCCATCAAGGACTACGTCGACGCCTTTACCTACGGCTGTCCCCCACACGCCGGCGGTGGTATCGGTCTAGAACGTGTTGTCATGTTCTTCCTCGACCTCAAAAACATCCGTCGCGCCTCCCTCTTCCCAAGAGATCCTAGAAGACTGAGACCTTAAGTATAAATATTAATACACATATCCTTTCCTTGTTTAGCCATCTAGATTCTCCGGAGCAGTCCCCTGGATCGACTCCTCGGACTCATTCTACTGTCAACAGGTCATATTCAGAGATAGAATATGAGTTAAAAAAAAAAAAAAAAAAATTCAAGTAATCATACCCAGAAGTAGTGTTTTCTGGGGGCACGCCCCCAGACCCCCAGGGCTCGCTTCGCTCGAAGCTATGGGTAGCGGCTTGTTCTTTCTATTCGTTGAAGCCTCGCAGGGCCAGGGGTGGTGGAGGGGGGCTAGCCCTCTCCAGACCTAACCCAGAAGCGGTGTTTTCTGGGGCACGCCCTCAGACTCTCAGGGCTCGCTACACTCGAGTCTACGGGTAGTGGCTTATTCTTTCTATTCTTTGAATCCTCGCAGTGTCACAGGGAGTAACCCAGAGTGATGCCAAGATTAGCATTGTCTATATTTTTTCAACCAATAGATAGAGTATTGTTCTTTTCCCGAAAAGAAACAAAAGGGGACGCTCTTCGAGTCTTCAACTAATAGTTAAGGTGTTATTCTCCCCTGAAAAATTTAATATGAGGCGCTCAGGTTTCAAAAAATCGTCAATTCATTGTTCGATCATTTGCACGAAATCTCTCTTTAATGGTTAGCGCAGGGCTACATGACTTTATAAAAACGGAATTTAAATGTTGCTTTCACTCCAGGAAGAAACCGGAAGAAAAACTTGGTTGGCGAACGCATTGAACTAGTCTAACGCATACCTTCTCGTGACGCAGCTCAATTTAGACAACGTTCTTCCCGGACTAGCAATCGTCATTTGCTCTTGCCTTCAGCACCAGCCAAAATACATCTTTCGCTGTTCAAATTTAGACTAGCAATGAATCCTTATCTGTAGACTGGGAACATAAAAGACAATGATAGGCTAAATCAGCTTCCATCCGACAACCTACGCCCATCGAATAGAGAGGAGAACTAGACGTACGTTAAAAACCCAGTTGTGGGTAAGAACTTGCAGAAGACCAGCCCCTGCACCCCCGTGGCTCTACAACGGTTCAACGAATAGAAATAACTGAACACTACCCATAACCTCGAGCGAAGCGAGCCCAGGGGGTCTGGGGGCGTGCCCCCAGAAAACGCGTCGTTCGCGCATTGAGCGGGGTATCACGTGATTATACGGGGGTGATGAGTTTTTGACTGGTCATCGCTGCATATTTGATGCAGTGCTGACTGGACCTGTTGAACTACGAAGATAAATAGAGGTTGATATAGAGGGAGAAACGAGGTATAGGTCGAGATGAGTAGAGTGGAATATTTGGATACAGTGGAGGCGTATGACAAGTGGGCGAAGGTGTATGACAGCGATGGGAACTTTCTTCAGAAGCTCGACGATCGGGAGATGGAGGTGGTTTTGCCAGAGTTTCTAAACAAAGTAAGGGGTGGCGGCAGCGGGTTGATCAAACTGATTGACCTGGGCTGTGGGACGGGGCGGAACACGTTGAAGATGATTGAGCATTGTAACACGAAGGGGCAGGGTGAATATGAGATCGTTGGCCTGGATCCGAGCGGGAAAATGCTCGACTTGGCAAAGGAGAGATGCAGGGGACACGCAGATCAAAATAAGGGCACGGTGGTGCGGCGGCGATTTGAGCTGTACGATATCCTACAAGAAAATGATGATGTATGCAAAAATGGGGAGGCTGACGGCCTCATCTCTACCCTAGTGCTGGAGCACGTACCTGCAGATAGTTTCTTTGAATGCGTGCGTCATCTGTGTCGTGTGGGTGGCCAGGTGTTGATCACAAACATGCATTCAGAGATGGGTCAGATTAGCCAGGCCGGGTTCAATTGTCCAGACACGGGTGTAAAATACAGACCAAAGTCGTATCCGCACACCTTGGCTGACACTTTGGCAGCAGCCTCCTCCCATGGCTTTGAGTTGGTGCAACCGCCCGTCGAACGCAAAATAAGCTCTTCGGACATCCCCCACCTCGGCCCTCGCAGTGAAAAATGGATTGGTGTCACCGTCTGGTTCTGTGTTCTGCTACAAAGAGTAAACTAGTAATTCATAGTTTCCTAATACAGCAATTAGTCGCAAATAGCGATCTGCTACGAGCTAACTAATACGAACAACGCTTTCTTACTTTTTGTGGTGTGTTTTTTTGGGGCACGCCCCCAAACCCCCGGGGTCGGCTTCGCCGAGTTTCGGGTAGATGGAAAGTGGTCTTCTGCGAAGGCCTGGTTAACTAGTTGGTTGGAGGAATGTGTGGCCAAAATTGTGGTAGGCCGGGATTGTCGGAGGGGCGATGCAGTGCTAGGCAACTATCAGCATGAAGCAAGCATTGCCCCTGAATCGTGCATATGCTTACGTAATCGACTCGGTCGATCAAGGTGCACATAAACATAGTTGTAGTTTATTTTTTTCGTGAAGATGGCTGTCGAGGGCGGGATACGGCTACTAAGCTACAGGAAATGGCGATAATGGGGTGTTGATCATGTAGTAATGGGTGGCTACGGGGTTGATGAAAAGGCGGGTTGAAAATAGTTGGTAAAAAACAAGGTTTATTTTGAGTTGGTGGTTATTAGGTTTGGATGTGTCTCTTGTGAAAAAGTGTAAATGCTGTGCCTGGATATTAAGGGGGATTTTCATTGTAGGATCGATAGTTGCAATTGATCACCTAGGGGGATAATGTTGCGCGGCGGCATTTTTTCTAAGAATATCACCATCATCACCAACAACCTTGACTGACTGAGTAGCATGTTTTGAAAATCAGTTTGGCTGGTGTTGCACCGTTCAAAGTAACGATAGTCAATCGATGTAGGCGCAAGGTTAGCGAATCTCAAACGTAAACATGAAGCTAAAGGTTATAAATAAGGGGCGGTTTCTCGACCAGGTTTTGGTTTTTCAAGCCGATAAACCAATCGTTCTTTTACTCAACCGAATAAATCAGCTTCACACAAAAAATAATGTCTACTACTTCTCTCGCCGTTGCCGCTGCTGCTCAGCCAACTGAAACTACTGCTGCTGCTTTCGCTGCCCAGCAACCATCTGCTGTCGGCCAATTCGCAGCCGCTGCTTCTTCTGCTTCACAGGGCTCTTTGGGCCTCGCTGGCCGAGCCGTGAAGAGACAGGAAGATGCTGGTGCTGGTGGTGCTGAGGCTGGTGCTGAGGCTGGTGCTGATGCTGGTGCTGGTGCTGGCGCAGAGGCAGGCTCAGGAGCCGAGGGACAGGACCCAGCCGCTGCTGCTGGTGGTGCTGGTGCATCTCAGTCTTCTGCTGCTGCTGCTGGCGGCGCTGGAGCTGCCGCTCAATCTTCTTCCCCAGCTGCAGCTGCTGGCGGTGCTGCCCAAGCACAGGGTGGTAGCAACTCTACTGACACAAGTGGTGCCGCAAACGGTGCCGCTGCAAATGCTGGTGGTGCTGCCTGTGCTGCCGGAAATAAGAACCAGGCTCAGCCAGCAACCTCTCAGCCCGCTCCAGCTACTTCTCAGCCTGCTCCAGCCACCTCTGCCCCTGGTACTGGCGGTGATCAGGCCGGTGCTGCCGGCCAACAGGACCCTGCTGCTGCTCAGGGTGGACAACAGGACCCTGCTGCTGCTCAAGGTGGCCAAGAGGGCGCTGCAGCTTCTGGCGGAGCTGAAGACCCTGCCGCTGCTCAAGGCGGTCAACAAGATGCTGGTGCTGCCGGTGGTGAGCAAGCCCCTGCCATGAGAAAGAGACAACAGGGCGGTAGCTCTGGTGGCGGTGACTCCTCGTCCGGTGGATCCTCCGGTGGTGACTCTTCTTCTGGTGGAAGCTCCGACTCCTCTTCGGGTGGAAGCTCCGACTCTTCGTCTGGCGGAAGCTCTGGTGGTTCTAGCGAGTCTGGTGGCTCTTCTGGAGGCTCTTCTTCCGAATCTGGCTCTAGCGGAGGCTCCAGTGGTTCTGCTAGCGGTGGATCTTCTTCTGAAACCGGATCTTCTAGCGGCTCATCCACTGGAGGCAGCTCTGGCAGCTCCTCTGGCTCTTCCACCGGTAGCAGCAGCGGCTCTTCCACTTCTGGAGGATCTTCTGATGCCGCTACTCCACACGTTCCAAAGGTTATGCTTGCTATGGCCTTTGGTCTTTTCGCCGCATTCGGTATCTCAACCGTCTAAGTTATTTTAAGTATTCCGCATTTTTGATTCTATATAATAATTCCAACTTTATTATTGTTTTTGATCAGTGATTTTTTGACTTCAAACTCCCCGCAGCACGGCATGGTGTATCTTCCTGTGAAGGATGTTTGCTTCATTTGAAAAGGGGCATTTGTAGTTCGGCTATGCCCGATAGGACGCTTAGTACAGAGGAGTATCGTTATTTAAGTGAAGGTTCTAGGTGAAAGTGTATGAATTCGGCATATCTGGGTTAGGTTTGCAGAGGGCTAGCCCCCTGCACCCCCGTGGCTCTGCGAGGCCTCGTCACCCATAACCTCGCGATCGGGCTAATTGAATCCAAAACCACTTCTGGGTCAGTTTTGCAGGGAGCCAGTTTCGAGGCCCAGCATATCTGGTACAACTGAGGCTTAGCTTATTTATAATGTACAGCGATATATAATTGGTACAAATTTCGGCGAAGCCGACCCAGGGGTCTGCGGGCGTGCCCCCAGATGATTAATTAGCTTAGCTAGCTAGATTTTAACTAATTATATAATTATACGTATATATGATCATGATCGATCATGATATTAAATTAAGTTTAAATTTAGATCGATATCGATCGAGCTAAATGTATATACGTACCATTGCAGCGCTAGCTATAATTAATTATAATGTAGATGTACGTAGTTATCTGAGGGCAAGCCCCCAGACCCCCTATAGGCTCTCTTCGCTCGAATTAAGTTATGTGTAATATGGTTATCTGTTTCTATTCGTTAAAAGCTAACTAGCGAGATTTATAACTATATAACTGCTGAACCATACGCTTCAATTAATGAACATTATCACGTACGTACCCTGATGCATGAAAATTATGACATCTAAAGCATTTCCATCTTTGTGCGTGAAAACCGTGCTAGCTCCGACGTCGTCGATCGTCATTCAGAAGTAAATCTCTTTATATATACCTCGCGTGCTCAAAAATTAAAGCACAAATTATATAGTAACATTCAGCTAGTCACCATCTTCGGAGGTGGCAGCTAACTGTTTTTATATATATATTAATTACTTAGCTTTAAGCATTATATATATATGGTGTATATAGCTAGGGAAACCTGTACCTCTACATGCGTGTACATTCAACGTTAACGTACGCCTACGGTCACTGCGGGAATATTAATTGTCTCCCCGCAGGCTGGTATTTTTGGTCCTTTTAAAACGAACAACACACATTAATGTTTAATTTTTCTCGGCCGGAAGAGGAAGGAAGCCTAGTAAGATGGCAGCTACATTTTGTGGTCTGAGAGATTTCTTTCCTTTTAAGGAGGTCCCACTAGGCTCTTACCCTAAAACTACATACACTGGCTGCGTTATTCAAGATAAACGATGAACGCAATTTCGTTAAATACATTCTAATTTACGGCGCCAGTGAAGGGCTTCCGGCCTGTGGAACTTCATCAAGTCATGAAAAAATACTAGCTGCTAAATTAGCGATCGCTTGGTATTCGCGGCGAGTCTATACCATGCGTACTCTTTTAGACAGAGCGAGCTGATTAGTATTATTTCCCTTCATAGTTTTCTAAGGGTACGGATGGTGCAATGGCCTTTAGGGTAGGATGCGATTCAGGAAGGGGTTGGTTTTTTTATAATTATCGAGTACGTGGCATTTGCATATTTTTGCATAAAGTTCTGAAGCTTATTCCTACTTCGAGAATAAACTACCGGGAAAGGAATTATAATTACTTTTAATTTAGCTAAATTGTGACCCAGGTATGATTACCCCACATACCAAGCAGAATGCTGCACACGACACACCACTAACCAGCTATACTGATTGGTATATATAAGAAAACAAATATTCCGTTAATTCAGGGGCCGACTGGCTGAAAAAAATTGCCGATTGGACTCTGGTATATATATCATGGTAAGCAAAAGCCAATCCAAGAAAGACAATGACATCCCGCAAGCAGAATTGAGTATGCCTCCACTATCAGAGTTAGCGAAGGCTCATTCGAAGCGAGACCCGACCTACAAACCTGAAAAGGTGATTTCCGTTGAAGAAATCGAGGGAATGACTCTATTCGAACTTGGCCATGTGGCAGACACTGTAATCCATGGGCTTAAGCGTAAGGGAAAGAAGAAGGGTCGAAAGGGGATAAGTAAAGAGAACGATGCGCCTGTCAAAGACATGCTTCGAGGTGAAGCCAGTTTTCCGGACGGAAAACTGGCTGAGGAGAACGTCGTTCTGGGATTTAATAGCACCCAATCATGGCTTTATGATTTGTGGAAGAGAGGACACCCACTTCCCGAGTTGGATAACAATGAACACCGCATTGAGGTGGGGGTTCCTATTCGAACTAAGACACTTCATAGTTTGGAGGGCTTAAAGTATCTTTATCAGCGCGATGACCTTGACGTGGAAAACAAGTATTGGTTCTCAAGCAAGCATAGAGAACTGCATCCATTGCTTAATGCTGCGACAAAAGTAGCCCGACGCAAGCAGCTCTGCTCAGATCTGTCCATGATAGCGACAAACGAGGACAAGGAGGAATACGTCGCTGAAACTGCACTCTTGATCGCCCTTCAAGATGCTCATGCCAGCGTTTCAAGCAACATAAACAAACTGAATTCTGCTATTGAAAAACTCCATACAAAACGTTGGGATCTTCTCAGCCGTCAAAACAATACAAACGGCAAGAGAAAAAAGAACAAAAACAAGAAAAAAACTAAAAAGAAGGCTTCATCCATCGACGACATCGCTCCCTCACCCGACGACATCACCAATGATTTATTGGCCATGAAAATATAAACTACACAAATCAGATAATTAAAACATGACAATAATATGTAGTCACGGACACTTTCTGGGGCTTCCACCAGAAGTTCTAGCTGAGTTTGGATTGCAGGGGGCCAGCCTCCTGCACCCCCGTGGCTCTGCAAGACTTCACTTAATACCTAAAACCTCGAGCGAAGCCCCAGAAAACCACACCTGGGTTAGGTTTGCAGGGGGCCAGCCCCCTGCACCCCCGTGGCTCTGCGAGGCTTCATCGAATAGACCCATAACCTCGAGCGAAGCGACCCCAGGGGGTCTGGGGGCGTGCCCCCAGAAAACCACACCTAGGTTAGGATTGTAGGTGGGTGACCCCTGCACACCCGTGGCTCTGCGAAGCTTCATCGAGTAGTCCCATATCCTCGAGCGAAGCGAGCCCAGGGGGTCTGGGGGCATGCCCCCAGAAAACTACACCTGGGTTAGGTTTGCAGGGGCCCATAATCCTTAATGTGATCACTGCAAGGTTATGTGATGTGCGTCGAAACAAACGGGGAGGTGTTTGATCAGGCACGTAGATCCGAGTATCTAGAGCGGAGGATGAATCTAAAGCCGTGAGAGTACAGGGCTGGGCGAGGAGGTGAAAAAAGGGGCTCTGTTCGAGAACAATCGGGAGAAGCTATAAAGCCACATTTTTTTTTGGAAAAAATGGTGTTTGTGGCGAAGTCCGCCCCTGGCGATCAGTTACTCCATGGGGTAAGGTATACCCTGATTAGTCAACAGCAAGCATTTTTTGGGTAATCGCTTACTCAGCCGGATTGCGCATTGCGCGAGCGGACCAAAATCATTGTTAGCGCGCGTATTTTGCCGGAACAACGAAAATAACACGCTTTGATGGTTGGGTTTTAAGCTGTGAGTTTAACTTGTCTACTGCCGGGCGAATGAGCTAGTTTGGGCGTGGCGATGGCGGTGCATCCCTATGACGCGTGTCGTTATGCGTGGTAGTTTGGGACATCACGTGACCAATGGTTTTTACTCCATAGAGTATATAGCTTGGCGGGTGATCAACAAGGAGGTTGGTAAGTAGTTAGAGGAGGCCAGGATTTCTGTTACGAAGGAGACCGAGAGCCTGCGAGATGGACGCATGTATGGCACGACTATGTATATAGCAAGGTAGATGAATGAATGCCCAGACTTGGCAGAGGCCGAACCTTTTTTTTCAAGAGCTCGTTTAAGTGTGTAGTGCCCCGCTTGCAAGCTAAGGGCGAAAAATGCGGTGCCTCGGACGGTTGTTTACGGACTTCCAAATACGTCTCATGCAACAGGAAAAAGCACTCATTATTGTTCTAATAATACACTGTATCGCTGCAGTAGCATGTAGGCTGAGCGACGATCTTGCATATAGCGCCAAGCCACACAGGAACTGAGATGGCGATCATCAATCAAATTCTTCCGCAGAAAGAGCAACTGTGCTCGCCTGAAATGGAAAATCCATCTTGTGCGATCAATCACGATCAACAATGATGAGCCGGAAAAAAAAAAAAATCTGAAGACAAAAATCTGGCCCAGCCATCTAACGCGGATAAAAAACTGCCCTGCCTGTTTGGTCCACATCTTGCATGATCGGCATTTTCCTGCAAGGGGTAAGCACAGACCAGCCTGGTAGAATTAAGGAGAACACATTGCTTTTTCCGGCAAACCTTAATTTAATATAAAAGACACCTTTATCCCCCGCAGATTAAAATTCTTGAGTATCTTACTTCCATTCGTTTTTAACACCTCTCTCTCTCTCTCTCTTTGCATTAGCACCACACATACACACAAAAATGTCTCAAGTCGCACCCGCTGGAAACGCCGGAAACGCCGGCTATTTGCAGGTTAGAGAACCCGTCGCCATGCCACAAATGGGCGGCGCTGGTGCTGGTAGTGGTGGAAGTGGTGGAGCTGCTGAAGGCTCCGACGCTTCTTCCGGTGGCTCCGAGTCTGCCGCCGCAGGCGGTGGCGCAAGTGGCGCTGCCGGTGGCGGTGCTTCTCAGGCTACTGTTGCTGCCTCTGGTGCTCAATCAAATGCTGCCGCTGCTCCAACCGGTGGCCAGGCTAGTGGTGCTGCCGGTGCCTCTGGTGCTGCCGCTTCTGGTGCTGCTGGAGCCAGTGGTGCTGCAGGTGCCGCTTCTGGTGCTGCCCAGGCCTCTGGTGCTGGTGCAAGCGGTGCTGCTGCTTCTGGTGCCGCTGCCTCTGGTGTTGCTGGAGCTAGTGGAGCTGCTGCTTCTGGTGCAGCTGCCTCTGGCGCTGCTGGAGCTAGTGGTGCTGCCGCCTCTGGTGCTGCTGCCAGCGGTGCTGCTGGCGGCGCATCTGGTGCTGCCCAGGCCTCTGGCGCTGGTGCAAGTGGCGCTGCTGCTAGTGGAGCAGCTGCCTCTGGTGCCAGCGGAGCTGCTGGCTCTGGCAGTGCTGCCGCCATCCCAACCTCTGGAGGCTCTGCTGCCGCTAGCGGTGCCTCTGGATCCGCTGCTGGCTCTGGCGAGGCCAGTGCAACCGGTGCTACCGCCTCCGGCGGAAACAGCGCCGCCGCTACAGGATCTAGCTCCGGATCTGCTGCATCCGGCTCCTCATCTGCATCTGGATCTTCATCTGGCTCTGCCTCCGCCGACCAATCCTCCGGCGCCGTTCCAAATGCTCACGTTCCAAAAGTCTTCGTCGGCCTGCTCGCCGGCCTGGTCGCCAGCTTCGGTCTCACCGCCTTTTAATTTTTATTGTTTCGCATTATATAATTTGAATTGAATTCTTAATGGAATAGAAAATTTGTTGCATTGTTAACCTGTATACATCTTCAGAAGTTTGTTACTTAAACGGATCATGCGAGGGCGTAGTTAGCCATTAAAATACGCTTCTGGGTTAGGTTAGCAGGGGGCCAGCCCCCTGCACTCCCGTGGCTCTGCGAGGCTTCATCATATAGACCCATAATCTCGAGCGAAGCGAGCCCAGGGCGACTGAGGGAGTGCCCCGAGAAATCTATTTGGGTTAGGGTTTTGCAGGGGGCTAGCCCCCTGCACCCCCGTGGCTGTGTGAGGCTCCAACGAATAGAAAGAAAGGATCATTACTGATAACCTCGAGCGAAGCGAGCCCATGGGGTCCGGGGGCGTGCCCCCAGAAAACAACACCTGGGTTAGGTAGCCCCCTGCACCCCCATGGCTCTGCGAGGCTCCAACGAATAGAAAGAAACGAACATTATTACCCATAAACTCGAGCGAAGCGAACCCAGGGCGTCTGGGGGCGTGCCCCCAGAACTGCTCTGCGAGGGAAGAATTACTCATAATTTCAAGTGGAGCGAGCCAAGTTCATTCCGGGCCAGGATTATAAGGGGCCAGGAATGTCGTGGAAATGATGGGAGAGCCCTCAAGATGTTGGCCGATAAGATGGGTGTATTGTTAAATGAGAAAAGGGTACGAAAAGGCGTAGATGTGTAGTTTGACAATTTAAGAAGAGCAATCTAGACTAATGACCAATATTCTTAGGCACTACTACACCCAAAGTAGTTGGATGCTCTCAACCAGGAAGTCCGAAGACACTCTTGAGAGTTCGAGCAACATGAATAGACATTACGGATGCTGCAAAAATGTTCTTAAAAGGAGTACTACGATTGATTGTATGGGAAAAAGAATGCCCTTATGATTGGTTAATGGACTGTGGCTTACAATGCATTTTCTTGCGACGCAGGACTACGAATTTTCGGGTAGAACAAAAGGCCGTAAAGGTAGAAGGAGGTTGGTCTAATCCTAATGAATTCAAAATGCAATATTGCTTCTGTTTTAGGGGTACTATCGTTTAGCTCTTTTGACAATTACCCCATTTTACCTTACTACAATATTCTCCTTGTAGCGCACCCAGACGTCTGGGGCGTGCCACAGAATACAAACAGCCGTAGTGTAGTTAGTGTAACCAAATGTGAACGCAGTTACTATAGACTTCGAGTTGTTGAAGCCTCGCAGAGCCACGGGGGTGCAGGGGGCTGGCCCCCTGCAAATCCTAACCAAAGATGTTGTTATCTGGGGGCACGCCCCCAGACCCCCGTGGCTTGCTTCGCTCGAGGCTATGGGTCTATTCGATGAAGCCACGGGGGTCAGGGGGCTGGCCCCCCCTGCAATTTTCCGAGAACTGGGTTTTCTGGGGGTGGCTCCAATGAACAGAGAAAAAATACTTACTCGGTAGGTCTAATTAATTATATTATGATTCATCAAATCACGTGACCGGGTTAGGGTGTACGCGGATAGCGCGATATATCAGGTCGTTTTCTTCAGAGTGATTTGAAATCAAGGTTACCAAGTAGATTGATAACGATGAGTGGAGAAGAGCGGATGGAATTGGAGAAACAGATCCGGCATTTTGTGCCTGTGCATACGACGCCGACGATTGCGTGTTGTAGTTGTGGGAAGGCAATGACGTCTTCGGGCGGAATGGCCATGTGCACGGAATGTATTTGTCTGCAGGTTGATATTACGGAAGATGTGCAGAAGCAGGGGACAATTACCTTTTGCAAGAATTGCGGTAGACTGTTGATCCCGCCTAACAACTGGATATATGCGCCCAGGGAAAGCCGCGAGCTGTTGGGTGCATGTTTGAAGCGTCTTCGAGGGCTGAGCAAGCTGCGGTTGATGGATGCATCGTATTTATGGACCGAGCCCCATTCCCGTCGAACAAAGATTAAAATCACTGTTCAGGGAGAGGCGAAGCAGTTTCAGAACACAATTGTTCAGCAGGATTTTGTGGCCGAATTTTATGAGGCGTCAAATCAATGTCCGGATTGTGCAAAGTCATTCACCCACAATAAATGGGTCGCCACTATTCAGATTCGACAGAAAGTGGAACATAAGAAGACCTTTTTCTATTTGGAACAACTGATCTTAAAGAACCATGCCCACAAAAATACCGTTTCTATCCAGGAATCGCGGGAGGGACTGGACTTCTTTTATAGCGAACGAAACTCTGCTGTGAAAATGCTGGAATTCCTTCAAGGGGTGATACCCATGAAATGGAAGAAATCGGAGGAATTCATTTCACAGGATGTCCACACAAGCAACAAAAGCTACAAATTCACATATTCTGTTGACATTGTCCCCATCTGCAAGGAGGACCTGGTGGTCCTTCCAAAGAAACTGGCTAAAAGCCTGGGAAATATCAACCAACTGACATTATGCTATAGAATCGGCAACACTGTGCATCTCATTGACCCCATTAATCTGCAAACCGCTGAACTGAACCCAACTGTTTATTATAGAAGCCCCTTCAACTCCTTATCCTCTGCGCATTACATGACGGAGTTTGTCGTTCTCGACATTGAGCCTGCTGGTCCGGCGAACAACAAGTTCACGCTAGCCGACGCCACTGTGGCCAGGGTGGCGGACCTCGGCAAGAACGACACTACGTACTACGTCCGCACCCATTTGGGCGGCATTCTGCATCCAGGCGACAACGCCATGGGATACATGCTAACAAATGCCAACTTCAACAGTGACCTCTGGGATGAACTCGACGAAAGCAAGATCCCCGATGTCATCTTGGTGAAAAAGTCGTATTCCAACAAGGAGAAGAAACGAAAGCGAAACTGGAAGCTTAAACGAATGGCCAAGGAGTACAACGACGTGGAGGCTATGCCCAAAGGAGGTAAATCTAAAGACGTCACAATGCGCAATCAAAAGGATTACGAAGAATTCATGCGCGAACTCGAAGAAGATCCTGAATTCCGTTCTGAAATCAATCTATACAAAGTCGAGGGCGATGACACCCAATCTGAAATCACTCATGACGATGAAGACAATGACGAAGACATAGAAATCAAGCTCGACGAACTCAAACTAGAAGATTCAGACGAAGAGGAAGAAAACAGCGACCAACAGTCTTCTGATGGTATCGTCGAAGAATAGTTCAATACATTAAACACCTAACGCTTGACCACACAGAGTTTTTTTTGGGGCCTACCGCTCAAACTACCGGTGTAGGTTTCGCCCAGTTTTGGGTATTGTACAATAGTCTCGGGTAATAAGAACGAACACTTCTTGTGTCCTAGGCTTATAGTTTTTGTTGTGGGCAAGCCTCAAAACCCGAAGTCGATTCCACCAAGTTTGTTAATAGGCCGTAGTATCAGTGAAGGGCGATCTACATTTAAATGTCGAGATTATAGAAAGGAGTTCTATTCGTAATTGGGCAAATTAAAGGAATCCTTTAAAGGGGCGATCTATGTTATAGATAACATCGGCAACCCGATTGAAACTTTTTACGTAAATACTTAGTAACAGAAAGGGACTTAAAACTGAAATGCTTGTACGTATAGCCACCTTCGCGAAGTGGAGCCACGGGGTACGGGGTCTGGGGACGTTCCCCCAGATAAAACCAACCTATGTCCGCTTTTATTGAAATCTACAGTTCGTGTGCTTCCAGGTGTATACACTAGCTTATTGTGGATGGCAGCACACTCGATAGACCGCGGATGTCGTAGTATAAAGCAATTGCTGTAATAAGATCCCGTGGATACTCTTAGAGCTATAATTATAAGTTAGCTGTCTCCTAAATCTATGGGAGCAGATGTTTGTAATAAACCTTCCCAGGTGGTCAACTATCATGGAACTCCACGATACATATTCGGGAGGGTTAGGGTATGGGTTAGGGGAGTCGGGCCGATAAAATTTCAACAAGATTGATTTGAGATATGAAGAAAATTTCAGATAGAAGTAACGGGGATATGGAATTAGCGGAGGTAATTGAGCAACGGCCTCAGGACCTGTTGGTCCCTAACGAGGAGATGAAGCAGGAGGCGTTGAAGAGGGTGAAGGAGACTTTTGAGCCTATTGCTAGTAAATATTCCATATTTGACAATTTGCATGTGGATGGGCTTGATGCTGAGCAGGTTTGGACTCAGGCCCAGATGATTGTTGATGGTGTAGTAGAGAAATTGCTGGGAGACGAGATTCCAAGGTATGCTGGATCCAAGCGAAGTGCTGATGAGATGGAAAGTGACGAGGAGGACGAAGAGTTGGAGGATGATGATGATGATGATGATGATGGGGAGGCTGACTTTGATCAGATTGATATGGATGGGGAAGAACAGGTGTATGACGAGGACGAAGAAGAGGAAGGTGACGATGAAGACGAAGAGATGATAGATGGGGAGGAGGAAGAATTTGCAGGTTTTGATGAGGACGAAGACGAAGACGACGAAGAAGAGGAAGATGAAAATGAGCAGGAAGGAGAAGTTCAGTCCAATGAGTTGGACGACGAAGTGTTCAAGCTGGAGGACTTTCAGAAGCAAGTGTTGGATCTTGAGAAGGACAATGGAGGGGCTGATGACGATGAAGAGATTGACTACTTTGGCGAGCTTCAAGATGAAGGAAGTGAGCCAGAGGACTATAAATACGAAGATTTCTTTGATCCACCCAAAAAGAGCACCAAAAACAAGCCCAAATCCGAGCAGAAGAAAAAGAAGCGGGTCAAGTTTGACGACGAGCAGGATGAAGACGGTGGACTGGATTTCAACTCCACTGATAAGGACGTTATAGAGGCCATGGAGTCTATGAAGAAGGACATGTTTGAAAGTGAGTCCGAGGATGAGAACGAAGACGAGGAAGGGCTTTCCAGACATGAACGAGAAGCACGAGAAATTTCTAGACAAATCAAGCAGTTGGAAGAGGAGAACGTGGCTGAAAAGCATTGGGCAGTTAAGGGTGAAGTGAAGGCCAAAGATCGACCAGAAAACTCGCTATTGGAAACTGACCTCAACTTTGAACGCACATCCAAACCTGTTCCAGTTGTCACCCAAGAATTCAATGACAGTATCGAAGAACTAATCAAGAAACGAATAATGAACTACGACTTTGATGATCTTCCACGCCGTCTACCAGATACACTGCCAGAATTCAAACAAAGCAAACTTGTGGACGTTCAGGAAACAAAGTCGCAAAAGTCTCTTGCAGAGCTTTACGAAGAGGACTTTGAGAAGGCCAACAACCCTGAGTACAAATCCGCAGAGACACAGAAACTTGAAGCGGCTCATCAAGAAATTGTTGACCTCTATAGTAAAGTTGCATTTAAGCTGGATGCTCTATGCTCATGGCATTATACTCCAAAAGCACCAAAACCAACTATTTCCATCGTTTCCAATGCTCCAACCATCTCTATGGAAGAAGCTCAACCCACTACTGCATCCAACGAAGCAATGCTCGCGCCACAAGAGGTCTATCGCCCAGAGGCTTCCAGCAAGCGGGAAATCATTGGCAGAGATGGCTTACCTGTTGCTAAGAGTGAAATGACCCGTGAAGAACGCAAACGAGCCAGACGACGTGAAAAGACCAAGCATGCCAAACAGGCCCATGCCAAAGAGGAACGCGAAAAGGCCAAAGCTCAAAAGACAGGCAGCAAGGCAGACGTCATGCAAACTCTCAAGAAGAGCAATAACGTCACAGTCATCGGCAAACACGGCGAAAAACGAGATCTCTCTGGTAACCTCAAGAAAGAGAAACCCAAACCATCCGGGCAGAACCTCAAGCTATAACCCCCTTATCTTACTAACTAATTTTAATAGATTTCTCACATTGCACTCAATTCTCACAGTATACTGATATCGTTTAGTAGTATTCTTCTTTTCTGGAACAATAACCCAAAAGCGTTAGCTGCGGAAGGGCACTACTCCCTAATTCGGCGGGGCCTGGTAAGATGCAATAAATAACTTAAAATCGGCATAGCCGACAGAGGGGAATTTAGGGCTTGCCTCGAAAAATGCCAGAAAAGCAGTATATTATTTTCTATAATGGAGCCTTTTGAATTTAAAATGTAAACTTAGGACACCGCTTTCAAATTTGCTTACAAATCCGCCTCTTTTCAAGGAGGTTTGGTCCCAGGGGGAGTTGATGATTCGGAAGGCGATGTCTTGATAGGGCTTGGGTGCTTTGAATACTAGCAAACAGGTTTTCCCAGAGTCATCATCTTTGACGACTTTGTATGATGGAGTTACTGGGGAGTTTATTAGGTCTGGGTAGAAGATGTTGAATCGATAGCCCTGGACTACCTTTGGAGGAGGGTTCTCGATTGTATAGTGGGCTTGATTGTAACGGTTCCATTCTATCCCCATCACCGCACGATTATGATACTGTGGTTTCACAGTTCCCTCAGAATATGTTAATGGTTCTTCCGTTAGTGTTTGTTCATCTTCCCCAAGCGGTTTGTTCACTTCATCCTCGTATTTCGAGGCTTCATCATCGGTTTTACGCTTGAGAGGGGACAATGTTGTTGATTCAACAATTTTGTCCCTAGGCAATGGGATAAACTTTTGTTCCTTAACTTCCTTTCGCTGAGATTCCAGACGATTGACAAAATCTGTCCATGTGGTGACTTCAGTTGGTTTGATTGATGAATCGTTGGCTTTTGACTGTTCATCCATCTTGGGATCATACTTGATAGATTCAAATGAAACGCTCTTCTCTGCCCTGTTAGCTATTCGCAACTGTTCTCGAAGTGCCAATGCTTTTTGCAGCTTCCTCATCCGCTCAGCGCGGGCCGCTATTATATGGTCTTCAATCTCCTTCAACCGCGACTCTGTCTTCCGTTTTTTCAGCTCCTTCAGAAGCTGCGTCCAAAAATCGCGATCAATTGAAGGGTTTTCGTCCCTCAACATACCATTGATCTTGGATTCAAGCTCCTCTAGCTCCGACAGGGATTTGCCTGTTAGGATGTTATCAATATCAGTCATGACAGTTTCCACTACCCTTTTCTCCGGGTCATCTGCAGCCAACATCTCATCCTTTCTGACTTTACACAAGTCTAGCATGACCTCCCAATATGAACGATTCCCTTTTTTATCCAGCTTGAGATACTCCTCTACCTCCTTAACGGTTTCGTCCACATTATGCCGCTTCTTAACCATCACACTCGGCAGCTCCACCCCCAATTCTCGCTCCTGATCCACAAACCCTGCCAATACATCTGTATCTTTGTCAGTTGACGGAGATAAAAAGCCCAAATTCACCACCATTACGTCCGCAGGTTTACTTCTACCCTCCTTCACCCTGATCCGTGCGCCTTGCTTCTTCTGTCGTAGCAAAAACTCATCCTCCTCGTCTAACCATACCGCTGCCTGACTCGTCTCTCGCCCTCCGCCGTCATTCTTCCGTTGACGCTTATTCCCTCGCTCCATTATTTTTATCAGATGTGAGTTCTTCGATCAGGTCGGAACCCCGACCTATCTATCATCCCTGCGGCTGAAACATTTCCAATCAACGCGAGAACCACGCGCGACTAGGACTCAACGGTTTTAGGCGAAATCATTGACCAGTTCTGTTCTTTTTTAAGAAAGAACCAAAAACATTAGGCCCTGCAGGGCTTCAATTCGTTGGTCTAGCTAGGTTTGTTCTTTTAAAAACGAACCACTATCATTAGGTCTGCGTCTAGTCTCTGTTCCTTTTAAACAATAAAACTATTAACGTACCCTAGTTAGGCTTCAATTTATTGGAATGTCTTTTCTTGTTTAAAATTAAGCAAATATTGTGATCCAGGTCTCGATTTTCGGCTCTGAAAAGAGCCAAAGCAACAGTTTGAGGAACATTAACTGGCCATTGTAAGCTCGTAGCTTTCCTCGAAGCGGTACGAATGCTTTTCGTTCTTTTCTGGAAAAGAACGACACATCCAACTCGTCTATCGCCATCACCTAATGGAATTCGGATGTACCCGGGAACCGGTCCATCTTTTCTGCGGGGTACGTAATCGGAACATCAGTTAATCCACATATCTGCACAGTAAGATCCACCAGTACTTTCCTTACCTATCGGATATAGCATATGTAAACAAAGACCGAAGTGGCTTGCTCACATCAATCCCTGCATAAATTGTCTGACAATTGAGCCGATTCTCTCCGCGAAGCGGAGAAACTCTTGCCTCTTTTCAGCCCTCTGCAAACCTTACCCAAGTGTGGTTTTCTGGGGGCGTGCCCCCAGACCCCCTGGGCTCGCTTCGCGAGGTTATGGGAGGTGTCCGTTTCCTTCTATTATTCGAAGCCTCGCAGAGCCACGGGGGTGCAGGGGGCCAGTCTCCTGCAAACCTATCCCACAAGTAGTTTTCTGCATGGGGCAAGAGCATTATGGATGATAAAAAAAAAAAAAAAAAAAAAAAAAAAAAAAAAAAAAAAAAAAAAAAAAAAAAAAAAAAAAAAAAAAAAAAAAAAAAAAAAAAAAAAAAAAAAAAACCCTAGAGCCACGAAACAACACCAACTGGGGTGATCCAAGCGTTCCAAACACACGACTTTGCTACGAGAATTTGTGGAAAAGAAGAACTCAGACTTTAGGCAACTGCGGGTCCCGGGTTGAATTTTTCGTGGATGGCGACGGTGCATACATGCATGCGTCGAAATGTTCAAGGTGACCCAACAAAAAAGTCGTCGGAGCCCGCCGGAGCAGTTACAGAGGGAGACCCGGGTCAAGCCGATGAGATGACTTGATATTGTTGGGAGGATGAGCATTTTCCAAACCTCTTGTTGAAGCAACGCACACCTGCCCTGAAATGAACGGTTTGGTCGCAAGGAGTGTAATTGGCTCGCTTCGAGCTCAGGCTCGACGAGGCCCTTCGATGGCTAAGCGTGAGTACATCTTTGCCATGAAAAAGTCCTAATTATTAACGCCCGTTGTAGATTTTTCACAAACCTCTAGCACCCTGGAGGCCTCGCTTTTGCACATGCCCGCTATGTCCCCTACAATGACTGAGGGTGGCATCGTTGAATGGAAATTCAAAGAAGGTAAGCATACATCATATTCTTCCACCCCTCAACTCAGCTCAACTCGACAGACTGTACACAGCAACCAACATTGGCTATCTCCGATGGGAGCTGACCCGAATGAGTCCTGATTCTGGCTAAGCAAGCATTGAGGAGCTTGCGTTCTTCGTTTGCAGAAACAAAAGCAGAACAGCAATCTTCTGCTTACAGAAGACGGAAAATGACCCCCACGCCTCCCCTGAATTCTGAGAAGTATCTTGTGTTTTTAACGGTGGCTTGGCGTCTTCTTTTCAGGAAAAGCAAAAAGGCACTGTGAATCGTCTTATTTTTCCGGAAAAAGATGCAAAAAGCATTTTTCTGTTTCGCAGAAGACCCAAACTAGGTATATTAGCGAGTGGAAGCCCTGCAGGGTTGGTGCTCTTCTTTTACCAGTAAAAGAAGCAAAATCCGTTGTTCTGCTTTGCTTTGAAGAAGCTTAAAAACCGGCTAAAGATGCTTTCTGCAAGCCTGCCTGCGCCTTCTCCACTTGCATGAAACCAGGAACGCGTTTTGGTTCTCAGAACGCGTATACCTGATTCTTGTAAGCACTAAGAGTCGGCTGGTACATTTTGTTTTCGAAATGGAAGCAAATGCGCACTGTTCTGCTCTGAAGAAGAATATCGAATATGGGCTTCATGTATTTAAACTGCACGAGGTTCCTCCGTCAAATTGTGATCGTGCTCCAGGCTGTTCTTCGAATGTTGATTCTCGTAAATACTGAGTCCGTTCTTCAAAGAATAAGCAGAAAGTGTCTATTCTAATTCACAGTACCCAAAGCTCGGCAAAGCCGACCCTGGGGGTCTGGGGGCTCCAGAAAAAAACCAGACCTAGAGACAGTTTTCACCAAAACGGCGGAGCTGTCTCAGGGAGTCTAGAGGCGTACCTGAGATTACTGGGAGGGAAATACAAGTGACCCGAGCTAACAAATTTAGGTGATTCATTTTCGGCTGGAGATGTTTTGTTGGAGATCGAGACTGATAAGGCGCAGATTGATGTTGAGGCACAAGACGATGGTATTTTGGCTAAGATTTATGCGCAGAACGGTGAGAAGAATGTCGCCGTGGGGCATGGAATTGCTGCCATTGCCGAGCCCAACGATGACATTTCATCCATTGAACTGCCAACTCCGTCTTCCGAGGCTTCTAAAACGGAGCCAAAGTCTCAACCAGCGCCACAGCAGCAGGAAGCTCAGCAGGCGGCACCAGCTGCTGAAGACAAGAAGCAGCAGGAGAAGCCAGCTGCTGCAACGGGCGACTCTGCGGCTGCAAACCCCGATCAGACCCTGCTGCCTTCGGTTTTGAACCTTTTGCACCAGAATCACATGACGGAAGAGGATGCGATTGGCAAGATTCCGGCTACTGGACCCAGCGGGCGGCTTTTGAAGGGAGATGTGTTGGCGTATTTGGGCCTCATTTCGAAGGACTCGCTCAACGCGGTGACCAGCAACATCAAGGGCACCCAGCATCTGGACCTGTCCAACATCAAGGCCAAGGCACCACAGGCTGCTCCATCTGCTGACAAGGCGCAGCAAGAGGAAAAGCCAAAGGAGGAGGCCAAAAAGGAGGAGCCTTCTAAGCCGGAGCCAGTTGTTCTTCGTAGCACCTTCTCTCTGTCTGATGTTAGTCTTTTGCGGACAACTGTGGACGCCACTCTGTCGACCAGCCTCTCCATAAACACGCTGGTTGAAAAGGCTTCGAAGTTGGCTCACCGAGACGTTGGTATTCTGTCCAAACCCAGGAAGAGCGCATTGAACGATCCACTCTTCGACGCGTTGGTGGCCCCACCAAGAACCTCTAAGAAGCCGTTTGAAGAGAAGCTCACGTTCAAGTCCGCAGGCCCATTGCCTAAGACCAAGACGGCTGACGTGATGGACATCTTGGCTTCCCCTAGAAAGCCCGTGGCTGCACCAGCCACAAAAGCCACTTCTGCGCCACAACAGCTCGACGTGGCAGTAAAGGTTAACACACCCGACGGCGAGAAGAAGGCCCAACTCTACTTGGATAGACTCCAATATTACCTCACAAACGGAAAAGGCGACCTTTTGTTGTAATTCTTTTAGACTCTAATGACACATGTAAACATTCACGAACAAGCACACGTGATGCTTAACAAGACACGCGCGCAGAACTCGCTCCTGTTTCGATAGTTTTACACCTCTGCGCGGTATGCCGCTATATTATGTTATGCAGAACTACACTTTTCTTTTGTAGGTTTCCTGGGGGCACGCCCCCAGACCCCCTGGGTCGGCTTCGCCGAAATTTGGGTACTAAGTGCGCTTTTTGCTGGTCTTCTGGGGCAAGCTCCTGGGTCGAGTTTGCTCCACAATCTCCACGAAGTGTGAAGTTCTTTACCAGAGCGAGGACTTATATTGGTCCGCTGGTGTTGTCTGAAAACTGAAGAACCAGCTAGCAGCAGACTTGTATCCGCGCATTATGCGTGGGTACCGGTTCTATTCTTCAAAGTTCTATTCTATCAAACATGGATATTTTCAATTCGGTAATTTGTTTCATATTCGAATATTTGGGTTAGCAATTAGTATCGTTCTTCTGTCTAAGAAAAGAGTTTATTTTGCCTGTCCCCTTTGGTTCTTTTCTGTAAAAGAACAAAACCATCTACTACCTATAGTCTAGTGTGTTGCCGTGAAAACTTTTTGGGGGCACGCCCCCAAACCCCCAGGGTCGGCTTCGCCGAAAGTATTGAGAAATAAGACTAACGGTTTCGAAATCCATCAAACAAGGATTAGCTCTATTAATTTTACCGTAAATCTATTTAATTAGGTTCATGACAAGTTAAGGACTTTAGTCAGTGGTAAAAACAATAGCCAAATCATGAATCATCACCCCTGTTTACTGAGGCTTTGCAGGACTATAGCCCTTTTGGTTCTTTCGTTGGAAAGAACCGGACTACTACACGACCAAAATAACAAGAAAATTAATTATAATCAGCTTAATAGAAATGGAACATAATTGAAGTGGGTCAGGGCTTGTGTCATCGGTTTTCCTGAAAATATCCGTGAAGGTAAAATGTATGTATTTTGTTTTTAATTGCTTTGTATACAACTCCAACATGATACAGAGGTTGAACCCTTCCCCGCAGCCACGGATAGTAAACCTAACAAAACGTTATTAACCACGTACTCAACCCTTGGAGTAGCTGGGGATCAATGTCGCTTCCCAAAACATAGCCACTTGCACTAAGGTTTTATGAGGTTTGACCCCCAACCTTCGGCGCAGCCGACCCAGGGAGGCCTGGGGGCGTGCCCCCAGAATGTAGTCACGTGCACCAGGTTCTTATAATATAAAGTTCGACCCAACCTTCGGCGAAGTCAACCCAGGGGGTCTGGGGCATGCCCCCAGAGTACAGTCACGTGCGTGCAAGTCTTTATGAGGCTTGAGCTAGCTTCGGCTTCAGGGAGATTGAGAGGGGTGTAAACTCAGGAAAGATGCGGGATAAAGTTGAACAAAAGGGTAAGATTAGTATATGTACAAGATTGAGTTATTTTTTGTCATCATTATCGAGTTGTTTTGGTTTTTCGCCTTCGACCTGTTTCGGAGACGAGGAAGCGTCTTTTGATGTGAGCTTATTAGCGTCTTCTTTCATCATTTGGCCGATCATTTTGTATCGCCAGGCGGGGCCGAGCTGGCGACGAAGCTCGGCCTTCTGCTTGTTGACCTCGTTGGCCTGAATTTGCAGCATGTCGTTGTAGCTCAGGCCCTTCTCGGCCTCCTCCACTGGCTCCTTGCCGAAGAGCACGTCGTATACACGCCCGTCGCCCCAGTACCAGCCACTGCGGTCCACGACCCAGGGGAGCATGCGGCCCTTTTCAAAGAGGAAGAAGAAGAAGGACGCTCGTTGCGCCGTTCCATAAAAGCCCTCACCTGTCCACACCTTCGCACGCTTCCCAATGCTCAGGTTTTCCACGGGCACGGTGATCACAGGAGAGCTCTTGCCTGGCAGCCATGGATGGGTCACCAGACGGACGTACTCCTTCGGGCCAGGGAGATACTCGATCCGACGGACCAGCCGCGTGGGGAAGATTGCGAACGTCAATCCGGCGATGATGTAAATGGCGGAAAGAACGGCCACAGTGCCTACGCGACCACCCGTTTTCAGGGCATTGTGCATCGGCGGCAGGTCCTCCTCGTTCTCCTGGTGGAGCTCGCCGATGCCGCGAATGCCGCGATCCAGCAGATCAAATAAATTATAGCACACCATGAACGTGAGCGCCATGCATGCGAGGAAGTACAGTCGATGAGACTCCGCCATGTACAGCAGCTCCGGGCCCTTGCTGTTGTACAGAATCTCCATCAGCTGCTTGAAGCTCAGCGTGCTCGACACCCGCGGAGTGTTCTCCTTCGGGATCAGCGTCGGCGCAACGTCCTTGTGGAAGGGGAACTTCGGCACCCGCGACTTCCAATCATTCGCTCGCAGGTCCTGGTTGTCCGCACTTTTCGGTAAACTCGAGTTCATTCGAACCATCGTCAACACACTCCCACCACTACGAAACAGTCCCACGCCTCGTGAGACGCTATTCCGTGCCAGTCGCAGTCCACATGCCCCCGCAGATATCATCTATTCTACTATCCTCCAGTCAGCCCATGGGCAGTCCCCTTTTTTCATATATTAACATCCCAGCGCGCATTCGCGCGTAGGCTAATCCTTAACTCCGCGAAACTCCGCTTCTCGAAAAAAAGACCGTTGAGCCTCATAATCTGCGGCGTATACCTGGAGGCCAGCCCCCAAACCCCCGTGGTTCCGCTTCGCGGAAGGATATGGGTATTGTTTGGAACCCTGCAGCGCTATTGTCATTAGTTCTTTAAAAAAGAACAATGTAAAAACAGGGAACTGTTGGTGGCCCCCTGCATCCCGCGTTTCTGCTTCGCGGAAGGCCCTGGGTATTGCTTAAAGCCCCACAGGGCCACTGTTTTTGTTGTTTTTTAAAAAGAACAGTGCATATACCCAGAACTGTCACTCATGGGGAGGGGGAGAAGTAGAGGATTTGGTAACCCTTAGTATGTGAACGTCCAATATCCATTCCCGGCCAATCTGCCGTACGTTCCTACCGAAAAACCCACAGGAGTCTACAACAGATCCTTTTGGGTTGACTAAACCCCGTGGTTCTGCTTAGCGAAGGACCTGGGTATTGTTTGATGCCCCGCAGAGCCATTGTTTTTGGTTCACTTTTAAAAAGAACAGTGCAATAACTCGGATCTGTTACTGGGGTCCAGCTTCCGGATCCTGGTGGTTCCGCTTCGCGGCAAGAACTGTTTTAAGCCCTGTGTTGTTTTGTCGCTTCTCAGTAAAGAAGAGCAAATTATGCACGTAAGCAGCGTGCCTGAGAAGGTGTGTTGAATATCAAATTATGGGTAGTATCTTGCCCTTTCTGTTCGTAGAAGCCTCGCAGAGCCACGGGGGTGCAGGGGGCTGGCCCCCTGCAATCCTAACTCAGAACAGTTTTTCTGCGGGTATGCCCAAGATCCCCTGGTCTTGCTTCACTCGTCTTTTGAGTATAATAGTGCCTTTTCAGCTGCAGGAGAAGGAATTTGTAATTTTTTCAGTATTACAAGGTATTACAAGAACACCCTTCGCGAAGCTAGCCTAATGAGCTGTGAGAGTTTTGGATTCGCGAAAAGGCGTGCTTGGACAACATCTGCGAAGAGGACCTGGGCGTTTGGAGGTGTTTTTTCAAAATGAGGGTCATATAGTATGTTGGATCAAGTTGCTCGGATTTATTTTACGGTCCCAGGAATCGAGGTAATCAAAATCCTTTGAATCGAGCCCAATTTGGCATTGCCATGATTCAAGGTTGTTATAGAGAGATTTTGTATCATTGGAAATGGCACCACGCGAACTGCCATTGTTGCGGTTCATGAACATGCGGAAATCGTTCAAAACGGGGCCTGTGACTTCGATACTGTAGGGATAACAAGTTATTTTGACTGATACTGCCCTCAGCTTCGGGCAGTGGAGGAGAAATGGTTGTATGAAATCTTCAAAGGCTTCAAAGAACTCGTCAGGCCCTCTATCATAATTCCATACAGATAGTGCCAAGACCTGTAGGTTACGGAGGTGGCAGAGGTGAGGGGAAAAAACCTCCAGGTCATTGTGAGCTCGGATTAGGCAGAGCTCTAGTATTCGAAGAGGGGTGTGTTTGAACGCGTGTTCTGTGAATGTAAAGAATTCGTTCCAATCATGCATCCGAACAATGAGTTTATCAAGGTTTTCAAAGCCTCCAGACTTAACAGAAGTGAGGTAAATATTTTCTTGCATGTTATAGCTGATTCGCAGCTCCTCGAGTGAGGAAAAGTCGAACCAGTCGAAGTATTCCAACGTTGAATCCGTCATGCACAGCCTCTTGACATCACACTTGACGCGGCTAGTCGGTCGAACGAAGTTAGCGTGGCGCTTGAGGGATACTGTCTCTTGGAAATTGAGCTTGACTTTGACAGTCTCCGGTACCCGGTTACTTTCCAATAAAATCAGCTGTGGAACAGAAAGCGGCCTCCAGTCAGATTCACTGGACATGATTCCTGCACCGGTTAAATATATAGATTTTAGGCTGTCTTTTCCTTCCAATGCAGACAGGAGCTTGGGCAGGTCTACAAGAATGTACTGAGACCGGCCATCAACATTCAAATACTCCAAACGCTGACAGAACTTGAGTCCCACAGGGGGAAATGGCGTTTTGAAAGGATAGTGAAAAACCTCAATATATCTGGCTTTTTCACCGAGCATCAAGTCTTTCTCTTCAAAATCCCTTAGCTCACGTCGCGCAACAATAGTCAAATCAAACACTTTCGTGATAGGGGATTTTTCCACTCTGTCAATAATCCTCGCTGACTTTTCTCCGTTGATGAACACGGACAGCCACACGTTGAGTGGCCCGACCTTCTTATTTTGCTCAAACACGTCTATGATCGTGTCGACAAACTCATACATATCCTGACCTTCTATACTCTCCTCCTGCAGATAAAGCATCTTTACATGAGGCAGCCAAAACTTGAACACGTTCATTTTGTAATTCTTCAAATCCTCGACAGTTCCCTCCGGCCAGCTCGTCGGCACTCCGCGTGAATCCTTCTCACGCAGTCCTAAAGTGACACTAAAAGTCGTCCCCCAGAAGCACCTCTCGGCGTCCTGGTTAATCTCCAGTATTATATTTACAGCATTGGAGTGGTCGACAGCGTCATTCAGACAACGCGATACTAGCCTCAGCCCTAACAAATCAACACAATCCAAGTACTCAAACACGATCTCGTATATATCCTGCGGCAACAAATCCAACCTCATTCTCTCGCCAATCACCAGAGGCCTTCATTCAGTCCGCCATGCATCAAGGTGTGGTAGGACCTAACAAGTGCATGTGTCTTACCCCTTATCAGCGATTGTTCTGCCCAACTCCCAAACCAGAAACGATCTTCATACTCTCATGCATCCATACACATTTTCCCAGAAACTAGTTGTGGGTTAAGTTTTCAGGGGGCCAGCTCCCTGCACCCCCGTGGCTCTGCGAGGCCTCAACGAGTGGAAAGAGCAAACTTTTACCTATAACCTCGAGTGAAGTGAGCCCAGGGGTCTGGGGGCATGTCCCCAGAAACCAGCTCTGAATTATTACGTTTGCAGGGGGCAGCTTCCTGCATCTCAATGTCTCTCCAAGGCTTCAATGAATAGAAGAAGTACTGTTCTACCCATAGTCTCGAGCGTAGCGGGTCCTGGGGGGTCTGGGGGCGTTCCCCGGACACCAGCTCTGGGTTAGGTTTGCAGGGGGCCAGCCCCCCTGCACCCCCGTGGCTCTGCGAGGCTTCAACAAATAGAAGGAATAAAGTTCTATCCATAGCCTCGAGCGAAGCGACATAGGCGGTAACTATAATGTGAGGAGGGGGCTTTTGCTGAGGGTCGCCCCCCCCCCCCCCAAACCAAGTAGTTGTTCACGTCATGGACGACGGGATAAAGTGGGAGAGGTCAATTGAGTGGCCATGATATCTCCCAGTGAACAGGGACAAGCTTGCAAGCCTAACCGCAAGATCCATAGGTGGTCATGCAATGGATTATGGGCCAGCCTAATTGAGACGGAACTGTATGGACTAAATGAATAGCTCTTGTGAAATCTTAAAGCATTTTTATAGAAAGCTACAACACTCGAAGTATTATTCTAGTATTGGGTAACGTCTTTTCCGCTCAAAGAAAGTGTAGAAAACTACAAAGCGAGTTTAGTGGATTACACTGTCAGACAACTAAGGCAAGTCTTTAGCGGTGTGATGGCTCCGCTTACGATGGGTGGTACCTATAGAGTTGGTCTTGTATTTAATTTATTTAATTCTTGGAATTTAATAGCCGACGGGGATGCTTGATATGAACATATACAGAACTTTTGGAAGCTAGTAGCTATTAGGTAATCAATATGATCGAACTATGGCTCAGTTGCAATTCAGGACCGGGAGAGTTTCACCGAGAAAGGTGGAAGAGAAAAATAGATGCCGCGATACCAGCGCCTAAGCCGAGTGTTTCTGTGATTGAGTTTATAGAATGCGAAAGAAAGCTTATGAATTAGATTCATCGGTATCTTAAGCGGTTTGTTACGCGAGAACATCGTTCAACAGAAGGTTACACTACCGGAATGTGCATTGCGGTAATGTTTCAAACTTATATGACAGTTTGGCAGCCATAAAAACCACAAAAAGTCAGATGCGACCCCTAGAAATGTTCCCTTACCCAAAACTCGACGAAGCCGACCCAGGGGGTCTGGGGGCTAGCCCCCAGAGAATATGACCGGCACCGCTGCCGGCGACGAGTCCCAGGTTATGCGTGCGCGCGCGCAGTTGGTAACCTACCGTATTAAATATTCAGCCGTACACGGAGGTAGAGGCGGATATAAAAGGCGGCGTTCGGGAAGAGCAGCACCGACATGGGCAAACATGCCAGTTCCGCCATCACAGACGAACCAGCAGAATAAAGAGTTGCAGCAGAATCCTGACTACATTGCGTTGTCATCATCTCTCAACCTATTACGATCTCAACACGCTAAAGCTTCTCGGGATATTGTCAAGCTCCGCGAGCTAAAATCGGAAGCACTAGCTGATCCTGAACGGTTCAAAGAGGAACTCAAACAAACGGGACAGGTCAAGGGTGCTCCCAAACGCCAAAACATAGCTCGGGCTCCAGATATTAATTGGTCAAAATACAAGTAAGGCTCTGATGCAGGGATGCGCCAGACTCTGTTGGCCCGCTTTGCTGATATATGAGGGTGAAAGCTAAGTTGGACGAGTACTGTGTCTGAATGTTATTTGGTGGTTTTACTGCTTAGGCTCTAATGGAAGCGATCTGTGTGCCTCTGCTTTACTTTGCGTTGATGGAGGACGTAGAAGGGTCTCCATTGATGGTTTGGGGTACAATACACTGATATCTCCTGTTATGAGGGAGGTGTTCTGATGCTCCCTAAACGAACCGAGTCTAAAGAGATGCCTGAAAATATGTTCACCAGGGCCTCGCGAAACGAGAGAGTGGATTAGGCAGTCCATATATATAGCACGTCTAATGGTATTTGAAAGATGCAAGAAGCATTGTCCCGCTTCGCGGAAGATGGGGACATTTACCGAGCACAAAATACGCCAAGCGGACCTGGGGGTCTGGGGGTGTGCCTGGATTCGGCGGTGATGAGAATTAAATAATGTGAAGTAAAGATTAGTCATCATCTGAATTCTCGGAGGTGTTCAAGTTTAGTCTAACATCGCCACGTTTGTTTTCCATGAGGGCTCTGTAGCGTTCGATGAAGCGGTTTCGCTCTTGTTCAAGCATGTCACGTCTTGCCATTGAACCGGCGGCCTTTGGAACGTTCTTCATTAGTTTAGTAGGGGCCTTTAGTTCTGGGGGCTTACTGGCGACTTCGTTGAACTTGGGTTTGACGTTTCTGGCCTCTAAATGAGCCCATGGATCAGGTGAGGGCGATCGCTTAGAGAGTTTCTGTTCCTGTTGTTGAAGCATTTCCTCTTCCTCATCGTCTGTTCCCTTTTCTTTACGGCGTTGTTCAGCCTGTCGAAGGGCCTTTTCTCGCTGCTTTTGCCGTTTTTTATCAGCTCGAGAGGGTGACCCGGATCTGGCCTTGACTAGAGGAAGGGCCTGGTCTACTCGTCGGACAAAATCAGCCATCTTCTCCCCCGGCTGGATTTTAAGTTCTTCAGCTTTCGACGACCCTACGTCGCCATCTTGTTTCTTATCGTTAGGTTTCTTTTGCTTCTTTCGTCCTCTCTCTGAGTCATTAGATTGTGCCTTTGCGGGCTCTTTCTTGGACATGTTCAGCAGTCGTTGAAACTCCTTGGGCGTTTTCCCACCTAGCTTCTCCTCCTCCTCAATTCGAGGATTAACCGTCTTCTTTTTCTTTTTCGTCCTCACAGCATCCGGGTCCTGGTTGTATTCAACTGGCTTCCGCTTCAACGGATTTCGCGGCTTCTTTCTAGGCATTTCCTCTGATATGAAAAATTATCGTTTAATTCCTTATCGCACTCAAAATTATTCGTTCCTCCCATTAAATTATGTCACGTGATAAATTGCAAGTTAACTTATTTCTATTCCTGTCCACGGCCCCCAGGGTTATGCCAGCACCACTGCCTCTTTTTTTGATGCAGAATATCGTTTTTTGTTTCTATTTCAGGGCGAAGACGATTAACTATACTGAATGCAATACGCTCTATCGCAACTCTCCGCAAAGCGGACCTCTGCTCCTACAACTTTGGTTATCATCTACGTAAACCCCCTGCAAACCTAACCCAGAAGTAGTTTTCTGGGGGCATGCCCCCAGACCCCAGGACTCACTTCGTTCGAGGTTATGAGTAATGGTTTATTCTTTCTATTCGTTGAAGCTTGCAGAGCTACGGGGGTGCGGGGGGCCGGCCCCTGCAATCCTAACCCAGAAGTAGCTTTATGTATCACGTGATTTAAGAAAAATTAGTAAATTAGAACGAAAGCAATACTAACGCTTTTTGCTTCTTTTTCTGGAAAAAGAAGATAACAAACCAGTGAAGTGCCTTCCAGAATTATCTGCGAGGCTTGTTTAGAGGGCTTCCGGTGGTGTCTGTGTAGACCGTAAGGCTGGTTTTTTATCAATTGGGAATAAGAAAATTTCAGCGGCTGATTTGAGCTGAAGAAAAAAAATTCTGAGAGATAAAAGATGGCCAAACGACCTAGAGGAAAAGCCGCTAAAAAGCTCGAAGAAAAGAAAAAGGCCAAGTCTCAGCAAGATGAGGGTCTTTTGACTGGTTCTAAATGGCAGTCATTGGACAATGAGGTGGATCAGGAAGAACCCGGCAATATCGTTCAAGATGATAGTGAAGAAGAACAGGACTATGAGACGAGGCCGCGAAAGTTCCAGATCCAGGAAGACGAGTTTGAAGAGCGGCTGCCTGTAAAGTCTGCAGACGGTACTTTGAAAAGGCGATTGACGAAAAAGACGCAGAAGGAAGAAGAGAGTGAAAATGAAGAAGAGGATGAGGAAGAAAAAGAGCAGGCTGAAGAGGAAGATGAAGACGAGTTAAGCGGATCTGAGAGCGAAGGAGAAAGTCAATTGTCGGAAGCCGAGCGAATAAAACAAGCCAAAGAGCTAATTGCTGACACTTTCGAGTCGTTGAATGAGGACCCAGAGGAGAATATAAACCAGCTGAGGAAGTTGAGAGATTTGATCCAACGATCTAAGTTGTTCAAAATCAAGCAATTGACGATTTTGGCCCTCGTCCCCATTTACAAGAACTTGATTCCTGGATATCGAATCAAACCACTAACCGACGCACAGAAGAAGGAGAAGGTGTCCAAGGATGTACGCAAATTGAGAAACTTTGAAGAATCCCTGCTAAACTATTACAAAACATACATCGATCAACTGAAGGATTTTGTGAAGAAGGGAAGAAAGACTGATGAGGGGTCTGTGAGATTTGCACTTGCCAATAGTGCAATTACTGCTGCATGTGAACTACTAACCTCTATTCCCCATTTCAACTTTCAACAGGACTTGATTGAAATTATTGTGCAGAAATTGAGCGTGAAGCGAACTGACAAGGCCTTTGAGAAGTGCATTTCAACAGTGGAAAAGATTTTTGACGCTGATGAAGAAGGACAAGTGAGTTTTGAGCTTGTCCGGTCAATGTCCAAGATGATCAAGGGCAGGCATTATAAGGTGGATCCGAGGGTGGTTGGATCTCTACTGCATTTACGGCTTTTGACTGAATTGGCCGCCAAAGCCGATTTGGAACGAGTAGAGAAGCCACAGGAACCCAAGATCAAAAAGAAGGACCGACAGCACTTGTCCAAGAAGGAACGGAAGGCTCGCAAGGAAAGGAAGGCGATTGAAGAAGAGATGCGAATAGCCGAGAATGCGGTTAGTGCTGAAGAACGTGAACGGCTTCAAGGTCAAACCCTGAAGCTGGTTTTTGTGCTATATTTCAACATTCTCAAAGAACGATCCAATACGCTCATGCCAGCCACCTTGGAAGGCTTAGCCAAGTTTGCACATTTGATCAATGCTGACTTTTTCGGAGACCTCCTGGAAGTACTACGCGAACTAATTCAAGAACGTCAACAACGAGTAATTGATGGCGAAATAGAATTCAGAGAGTCTACCACTCGAGAAGCTCTATTGTGTGTTGTTACAGCTTTTGCCCTTCTGTCAGGACAAGCTGGTGAATCCATGAATCTTGACCTTTCTTTCTTCATTAATCATTTTTACTCCGCCCTTTTCGCACTGTCCCTCAATCCTGACATCGAGTTCTCCCATAAAACACTTCGTCTTGACGACCCCCTAGGCAGCGAGCAGGGAATCCATCAAGAACTTCAAAGAAAGGTCGACATTTCCACCGAAACAGAAATGGTTGTCCGTGCCTTTGAAGCAATCTTTTTCAAACAAAAGCGAAGCAACATCGGCCGACTAAGAGTCCAGGCATTTGCCAAAAGACTGTCCATCACAATGCTGCATTTCCCCGAGAAAAGCACCATTGCCTCTCTGAAAATTCTCGATAAAATGATCAAAAAGTTCCATACAACCATCCCCTCTCTCTTCTCAACAGACGATCGAGTAACTAACGGTGTTTTCCACATGGATGTCGATGAACCTGAACATTCCAACCCCGAAGCAGCCACAATATGGGAGATCGTCCTCCTTGAAAAGCACTATGACCCAAAAATCGCCAAAGCTGCTAGAAGCGTATTACACACAGCTAGATCAAGCCATAACTAAATTTAATCAACTCATAGACAGAACCAAATCATTTGCTTCTTTTCTGGCAAGAAGTAGAACTGCTTTCCCTAGCTCGGTATTATTCTGGGGACACGGCCCCAAACTCCCGGAGTCGGTTTTGCCGAGCGTTGAAGAGCTTAATACCCCTCTGAGAAGCAGAACTGCGGGGTTTTCTTTCTTTTCTGGAAAACGGTGCAAATCACAAGACCAATTCCGAAGAACTAACGTTATTATTTCCTTTCCGGAAAGAAGAAACCACGTTGCATAGGTTTTTTGCCTGGGCACCGAGCCCCTAACGATCGGTTTCGCAGAGGGTTGGGAGTCTGCGAATCAGAACTAGCGCTTTTGCTTCTTTTCTGGAAAAAAAGAACACTACAAGACCGATTGTGGGTCGTTTTGAGGGCCAATGCTTGTGTTCTGGATAGTAGGGTATTTCTATTCTATCGAGTTGAGCCGCACGGGTAGGGGGAATTGACGCGACATTCAACGCGAAAAATGATTTAGTTGATTTATGGACGCGTACAATGAAGTTAAGAGAGAAAGGGTTCAAATACTTGTACCCTGCGGAGGTGTATGAAAAGGCCAAGGAGAATGGACATAGCGAGGAGGAGCCAATTTCTCGGAGGTCTCGTCGATCTCCACGAAAGAGTGCCGGTGGTGGATCTGAATTACCTGTTCCGTATGGAGTTGTGAGAGATGAAGACGAAAGAGAGTTTCATGTTGGCGATATCGTTAGAGTTGAGTCGCAGAGTGGTATGGCGCACATTGCGTTGATCAGTGATTTTGTTTTTGGTGTGGACGATGCACTTCATGTGAACTTGGTGTGGTTTACTAGACCAGAAGAGTTACGAAAAACTTTTGTTCTACAGGAAAACTACGAGATTTATGGGTCTTGGGACTCAGATACGAATATATTGGATGTTCTGCTAGATCATGCTCGGATATTGTCTAGAAATGATTTTTTGGAGATGTTTCCTGATGGCTTGTCGGAGGACGATGAGGATATGATATTCTTCTGTCGACGTGCTTTTGATGGTACGTCCAACCTCTATACCAAGGACGAGTTTGATTGGAATGATTTGTATGAGGGTAGAGGGACCAACGTATTCAATTTGGTTGAAAAGCTGCAAGAATCGGTGAGAAACGGAGGAATTGGGTTTGACGGAAAGCCACCACCCCAGAAAAAGAAACGAGGTCGGCCACCCAAGCGCAACAGAGACGAGATGGAAGAGCGTGGTATTGAAACAACCCGTAAAAAGCTCAAATTCTCCAAGGCTGCGGACGAAGATGACAGTGATTTGGCTTTGGAGGATATGGAGGAGATTGGGTCAGCCAAAAAGAAGGGTAGAACTGCCGATAGCGACAGTGAAGACGAATATGAAGATGGCCACGAAGAAGAAGAAGACGAAGAGGAGGATGAAGAGGAGGAGGACGTGGAAGATGAAAGCGATGTCGAAATGTTAGAATCTGACGAGGAGGAAGAAGTTTATAAAAAACGGGGACCAGGACGACCACCTGGAGGGGGAACTCCAAGAAAAAGAGGTCCAGGTAGGCCTCCAGGAGGAGGGACTCCAAGAAGAGGGCCGGGACGTCCTCCTGGAGGTGGAACTCCTAGGAGAGGACCAGGAAGACCCCCTGGTGGAGGCACACCAAGGAAACAGAACCCTAGCAACTTTGCCCAAATTGTTGGAGAAGGGAGAATTAGGGCACCTAGAACCAAAAACCCCGTTATGCATGTTCAAAAAGGTCGAATTCCACGAGATGGACGGATGTTTGTAAAGTCACCGTTAAAAACGGCTGCTTTGCCATTGAGAAAGGATTCTCCCGTCAAGGAAAATCTCGCTAGTCCTCCTAAATCACCACACAAACATGCCCGTAACAAGCTCCATGTTGCAACAGTTCCTGAATCGCTGCCTTGTCGTGATGACGAGTTTTCACAAATTTTCCTAGCATTGGAGAGTGCTATCAGTTCTGCCAGCGGTAGTTGTATCTATGTGAGCGGAACTCCAGGTACCGGAAAGACTGCTACGGTGCGCGAAGCAATTGCACAGTTACATCTTCGCTGTGAAGAGGGAGAATTGAGAGACTTCGGCTATCTTGAGGTCAACGGTATGAAGCTGGTAAGTCCGCAGGATTCCTATGAAATCCTTTGGGAAGAGGTATCTGGTGGTCAAAGGGTAAGTGCATCCAATGCCATGGTGCTGCTGGAACAACGATTCAAAGAAAAGGATGCCAAAAGACGACCTATCGTGGTGTTGATGGATGAATTGGACCAATTAGTTACTAAGAACCAAACGGTTATGTATAATTTCTTCAACTGGCCTACCTTACCCAACTCTCGCTTGATCGTTGTGGCTGTGGCAAATACTATGGATCTTCCAGAACGTATGCTCTCCAACAAAATCTCCTCCCGTCTCGGATTGACACGTATCCAATTCCCAGGATATACACATGACCAGTTGAAACACATCATCGAAAGCCGATTAGAAGACATTGCGGGAGGAGTTGTGGAAAACGACGCAATTGAATTTGCTGCCAGAAAGATTGCATCGGTCAGTGGTGACGCTCGTCGAGCCCTAGATATCTGCCGACGAGCGGTTGAGCTCGCACAACCAGCTGAGGAAGTCGAAGAGATAACTGCGGAAACCAGAGTCAAAATTCCACACGTCAAACAAGCAATAAACGAATCAATCAATTCTCCACTCAACAGTTACCTTAGAAGCCTCCCAATGGCAGCTAAGGTGTTTCTCTGTTCGGTATTGACTCGTATAAGAAGATCCGGAGTAATTGATAACCCACTGTCAGACATTTTGGAGGAAACAGAACGCTTGACACGCATTTCCCCAGACTCAGCCAAACTCACAGAAGCCCTCTTTACCGGCAAACACGTCCGTATGGCGGGATTTCAAAATGCATTAGCCGAACTCGTTGAGAGCGGCGTCCTCGTCCAACAATCCATGCGTGGCGAACGCAGTGCAAACGTCCGCTTAGCAGCTGGCGAAGAAGAGGTTAAATCTGCACTACTAGTCGATGAAGATGTAGCGGGTATGCTCTAATATATTAATACTCTTCACTGATTCATTTTCTTTGGGCCACATCCTCAACCCCCATCGCCGAAGCCTGTGTCCCTCACTGCTCCATGAAGCGGATCCAGCTTTTTGCACCCCTTTCTGAAAAAAGAATAATTGTACTGGTACTGCCGTTCTTTTTTGGGGGCACGCCCCCAAACCCCCAGGGTCGGCTTCGCCGAGGTTTTTGGACAGGTATTTAGTTACTGGTTATGGTATCCTATATCATTCTGCATAGCCCAATATGCTTCTCGTTTGACTAACGAGCAACATTAGGCGAGGAACCATGAGCTGTATGCAACTAGCCATTCTCAGAAATAAATGCACGAGGTAATGCAGTTGCTGGGAGCCGGAAATAAAGCTCATTGCTTACGTAATAGACTAAATATAACTATGGGAAATTGAAGTATAAATAGAGGCGACTCGCAACGGCTTTCGCCTAGTTGAGAAAACGACTACTTCGATGAGGCTCTTTTGATAACAAGGCTCTTCACTGTAAAGGGCATGACGAGTATACCTTGGTATGTTCTTAAAGGATGAGATTTATGGGTATTCACTCACCAGGCCCCCGGCCCCTCCTAACAGAGAAGCAGATGAATCCAGGTGATAAGTGGCCCCCCCCCAAGACCCCAGGGTCGGCTTCGCCAAACTCTTAAGCCACCTACACTCTTCGTCCAAGGTGAGTGACTGTCCTATCTCCTGGAAAAAGAAATAAGTTAGAACCATGTTAACTGAAGTTGACTTCGCCCCAAGCCTCACGGACTGAATACACGGGGCTGGAATCAGGTATCGTCTTTCGCGAAATTTGGTCGCCAACGCCCTTCTTCGAAGACAAGCAACACTCTTGTTTCTTTTCGTGAAAAAGAACTAAGCTGAAACCATGCTAATTGACATAGGTTTTGGACCCAAGCTTCGGCGAAGCCGACCCCGGGGGTCTGGGGGCGTGCCCCCAGAAACACCCCCAAAGGACAAGCATGTTTTGGGATGGAGAATTCAAAGAAATAATGCATTATATAAGGTTATCTACGTTGCGTTCAATCGTTAGGGGGTGTCTTTTGTTCGGCTCACCACTGCTGGTAAATGAGGAGGGGCTCACCGGTCATGGTGATTTCTGGGAGGGTGAGTTTTAGGTCGAAGGCTTTGGAGAGGACAATTTTGAATATCTTTTGGACGTTGATTGAGTGCGAGGTTGAGCAGAAGATGAGGCTGGCCTTCATGGCCTTTGCGAACCGTTTGGCCTGTTTTGTAATTTCTTCTTGATCCTCTTCGGCCAGATTGACGAACATGTCAAACTTGGTGCCGACCAAAAAAGGAATGGCAGTTTTGTTGAACCCTCGGGCCTGTCGATACCACTCCTTGACCGAATTCAAGGTCGATTTCCGGGTTAAATCGAACATGAACAGAATGGCCACCGCGTCGTTGGACACCAACGGAAGCATATTTACAAACTCTCGCTGACCACCCAGATCCCAAATCGAAAACGTGATGTCCGTATTCCGTATCGACACCACTTTCTCCATAAAGTTGACACCCAGGGTCTGGATATAGTCCTCGTCAAACGTGCCCTCAACATACTTGACCATCAACGACGTCTTGCCTATCTGCGCGTCGCCTATCATGCCAACTTTCAATGACACGCTGTTCCGCGCTGCCTCCGCAGCCGTCGCTTTACTTCCTCCTCCACTCGGCGACGAGGGTGTCGACATATTTGTTACTCTGCTGCCCTTGGATCGATGATGGTGTGGTGACAACCTAGCGCACGTCAGTTTGTTTACTTTTGTGTCCCTTCACGCATAAAACCCCACGTTGCCATGGCAACGCAAACCGACGATCACATCCTAATAAGGACAACTGGGGGCAGGCCCCCAGACCCCCTGGATCCGCTTCGCGGAATTTGGGAAGCTAAATGGTTTCACCATGTTTGCATATGTGGGCTCACTTGGGCAGAGGCGCCGTCAGATCCTCTGGGACCGCTTCGCAGGAGTTTGGGTGGCTTAATTGTCTAATTGTAATTCGTCTCGACATCCTTTGACTTTTCTTAAGCATCAGAAAGGGTATCTACTTGGGCTAAGAGTTTAATCAGTATAATCATGATTGTCTTCTTTTTCTAGAAAAAGAAGCAAAAAGCATTTGTTCTGTTCGCAGAAGGCTTAGGGATCAAAGCTTTTTGCGAAAAGTGTGCCCCCAAGAAAACAACCCAATGTTGAAGATTTTCTTTGTGGAAAAGAAGGGAAAGCGTTTGTTCTGCTTCAAAGAAGTCTAGAGTCCCAGAAAGCCTGCGAAGCGGAAATAGGGGTTTGGGCCAGTACCAACAAGAAAGCAACCAAACCAACCCTTCCGCGAAGCGGAACTAGGGGATTTGGTGACGTACCCCAAGAAAACAACCCATTATTGAAGATCTTCTTCTTGCAGAAAATAAAAATGCTTGTTCCGCTTCGCCAAAGGTTTAGGGGCCCAAATTTTCCTAGGGGGGGGGGTTGGGGCGTGTCCCCAAGAAACAACCCAGCATTGAAGATTTTCCTTTTCTATTAAAGGAAAAACGCTTGTTCCGCTTCGCCAAAGCACTAGGGACTCTAACCTTCCGCGAGGCGGAACTAGGGGGGTTTGGGGGCGTGCCCTCAAAAAACTCACATTGTTGAAGTTTTTCTTCTAGAAAAAGAAGGAAAAACGTATGTTCCACTTCGCCAAAGGACTTGGGACCCCAAACCTTCCGCGAAGCGGAACTAAAGGGGGTTGGGGGCTTGCCCCCAAGAAAACAACCGACCAAACCCGTGAGACCAGCTTCCAACACACTATATGAAACCAATTGACGTCGATTTGCTGGATAAGGGCCAATTGCGGTTTTTTATAGGGAAGTGAGGGATCGGCATAGCTGCAAGTAGCTGCGGGAATAGGTCCACCCATGTGTTCAGTCCATTCATCCGACAGCTGTCTGAAGGACGAACTAAATGCCTCCGGAGGAGAGTTGAGGGAGCATTATAAGGTTACAAAGACCAATTGGTTAGTTTTGAGGAGCTGGTGGTGGCTAGTTTGATATTAGGGTGAAATTTCAGGTGAAGTTTGATGAGTCAATGTTTCAGTTGGTGCGCGAAACTCGGCGCGGCAGTGTCGGGGAGGAACGGGGCGGGGTCCCGATATCGGCGGGCATGACTCTTTGTTGTCCGGTGGGGGGATATATAAAGGGTGAAATTTCGGCCAGTCAGATTTTTTCCCTTTTTTTTTTCTCTTCACGTCTATTTTCACTAGTCAAAACACATTACACAATGTCTTCTCGTGCATTTATGAGAACTGCTGCTAGAGCTGCCAGCCGGGCTGCTGCCCGACCACAGGTCCAGCGAAGAGCCCTCTCTGCTCTTGCTAACGCTGCTGCTCGTCCAACCGTGCGATCCACTTCTGCTGCTGTCAGCGGCGTGCGTGGTGTCCAGACCATCAACTTTGGTGGCACCGAGGAGATTGTCCATGAGCGAAGCGATTGGCCCCAAGAGAAGCTTCTTGAGTACTTCAAGAACGACACCATTGCTCTCATTGGCTACGGCTCCCAGGGCCATGGCCAGGGTCTCAACATGAGAGACAACGGCCTCAACGTCATTGTCGGTGTTCGAAAGGGCGGTGCCTCTTGGAACGCTGCCAAGGACGACGGCTGGGTCGAGGGCAAGAACCTTTTCGACGTGACCGAGGCCATCCAAAAGGGTACCATCATCATGAACCTTCTTTCTGACGCCGCTCAATCCGAGACCTGGCCTGAGATCCAGCCCTACCTCACCAAGGGCAAGACTCTTTACTTCTCCCACGGGTTCTCCCCAGTTTTCAAGGAGTTGACCCACGTTGAGCCACCAAAGGACATTGACGTCATCCTTGTGGCTCCAAAGGGTTCCGGTAGAACCGTCCGATCCCTCTTCAAGGAGGGCAGAGGTATCAACTCCTCCTACGCCGTCTGGAACGACGTTACCGGCAAGGCCGAGGAGAAGGCCATTGCTCTCGCCGTTGCCGTCGGCTCCGGCTACGTCTACCAGACCACCTTCGAGAGAGAGGTTCACTCCGATCTCTACGGTGAGCGTGGCTGCCTCATGGGAGGTATCCACGGTATGTTCCTTGCTCAGTACGAGGTCTTGCGTGAACGTGGCCACACCCCATCTGAGGCCTTCAACGAGACCGTCGAGGAGGCTACCCAGTCCCTGTACCCATTGATTGGCAAGAACGGTATGGATTACATGTACGACGCATGCTCCACCACCGCCAGACGTGGTGCCCTCGACTGGTCTCCTAAGTTCAAGGACGCCTTGAAGCCAGTCTTCAACGAGCTCTACGACAAGGTCGTCGACGGTACCGAGACCCAGCGATCCCTCGACTTCAACTCTCAAAAGGACTACCGTGAGAAGTACGAGAAGGAGTTGCAGGAGATCCGCGACCTCGAAATCTGGAGAGTCGGCAAGGAGGTCCGAAAACTCCGCCCTGAAAACCAGTAAATCACTTAGGACATGACAATATTATCGTATCGCATAGTGTTCCTGAAGTGAATTTTAACGAAATATTTAATGTCTTGTGATGATCCTTTAATATAGTTCCAAAAATGTTCACTATTCTCAACTATTCTCTTGTCGTCTTTTTTTCTGGGGCCGGCCCCAGACCCCGTGGCTCCGTTTCGCGGAGAGTTTGGAGTAAATAGTAGCATCAAAGTTTAGATTACTGTCTTCTATAAGTTGGAGTAAATCGCCAAGTGCGCTATCTTGAATAATTGCTTACGTCCAGATTTAACTTGAGGTAGATGCATTGAATTTCATTAGTTTGACAGAAATGAGCGTTCATCAGCTGTTCGACAGACAGTACATAGGCCCCTGGAGGACTGTGAATTAGTGGGCGGGTGGCTCTACTTACTCTAACTACAATGTCACGCTGCTGCTACACAATTCGGGGATATGATTCGCAGGGCGGCAGACCCCTGCACCCCCGTAGCTCTTCTCTGTGAAGCTTCAACGAATAGAAAGAATGGAGCATTACCCATAGCCTCGAGCGAAGCGAGCCCAGGGAGTCTGGGGGCTTGCCCCCAGAAAACTACTTCTGGGTTAGGTTTTGCAGGGGGCCAGCCCCCTGCACCCCCGTGGCTCTGCGAGGCTTCAACGAATTCAAATATAATAAGAAACACTATATATACTTGAAGTGAGGCAACCATGGGGGTCTAGGGCATGCCCGCAGAAATTAAGTTAAAACGGTGCACGTACATAGGTCCTCAATGGATTATCGTTGGCATGAACATTATATAGTTGCATGACTATGCGATTTAATAACAAGTGCGTACTATACACAGGGATCAAGGTGGTAAAGGAATTGCAATTGTCGTAGGTAAACATACGTCTACATCACAAAAGAACCCGGGTCCCAAACATTCCGCGAAGCGGAACCACGGGGGTTTGGGGGCGTGCCCCCAAAAAAACAAAAAACAATTGCAAAACATTCTTCGAAGCGGAGCCAGGGGTTTTCGGTAGCTGACTCCTGAAATCATTCTAACATCAATTCACTTGATTATCTAACCTACAAGTTGGCCTTGGAGTAGTAGGGGCTGATGCCGGCCTCTTTGAGGGCCTGCTGGACGCCAGGACGGGCCTCCATGCGCTTGCCGAATTCGATGATGTTCTTGAACTCGGAGATGTCGACATTGTGGATGAAGGTCCAGGTAGAGACGACGTAGGCGTAATAATCGGCAATAGACGCCTTATCACCGAAGAGGTAGGACTTGCCCTCGAGCAATTGGTTCAGGTAGCCGAAGTTGCGCTTGGAGTCGGCCGTCTTGTGGGCCTCCTTGGCCTCGGCGGAGAAGTATGGCTTGAAGTAGACGCCCATGCCCTTGTGCAGGTCCGACGCAATGAAGTTTAGCACAGACAATGCGTCCCATTTGGCGTCGCCCTCGGGGAAGTAGAGCTTGTCTGGTGCCTGTGACTGCAGGTACTGGTTGATGATTGGACCCTCGGTCAGAATCTTGCCGCCGTCAATCTGAAGGGCTGGGACCCGTCCCTTGGGGTTCACGTTCTTCAATGGCTCGTCACCAACCATCAAACCCTGGTCGGACTTTGTAACCTTAGCGACCTCGTAGTTGAACCCGCCCTCGATCAAGGCAATGTGCACCGCAAGCGAGCACGAGCCTGGCACAGAAAACAGCTTGAGAGAAGATGGCATTTTGTTTATGTCTAGTTCCACAATCGCTCACCTGCTCCACGGGGAATCCCTCCCCTTATATACTTGCACCCCAGCCGCATATTCGCGCCATGCGCGCATTTCAGTTTAGTAAGTTTAGTAAGCATTTGAAATCATATCGGACCCCGCGTATGCACGCGGGATTAGGCGGAAATAACGACTCGAGCCACCGCCTCGAAGAACTGAAAAAGCGGTTAAACACCAGGAGAAGCGGTGTTGTTCTTTTCCAGAAAAGAACCAAAAACGTTTGCTCTGCGAGGCCGGCTCCCCAATTGGCCGATAGCTACATGCCATGCGCATAGCAGGGGTACGGAACCTGTGGAACCTCATAGAAAATCGATCCCCTCCTCAACCTGATCGGCCCCCATTGAGCTGCTTCTGAAGTGAGTAGCAGACCACGTAGCCATGTACCATTTTTCGACGCATTAACCGAATTAAAGAAATAAGCTTTAATATGTTATTTACACGGATCTTTTGGGTAAATTCAACAATGAACGTACTAGTTAGCTTGCTATGGTTGATCGACGGTTGAATAGAGCCGCGTATTTGTTCTCATCATGAGATTGCACCTTTTCTGGAGAAAGATATTCAACAAGAGGAGTCATGAGGTTTGGAAGCGACCACAGGATCGCTCGAGGCTACGGGTAGCGATTCACTCTTTCTATTCGGTGAAGCCTCGCAGAGTCACGGGGGTACAGGGGCTAGCCCCCTGCAATTCTATCCCACTGAGGGCTGTTTTCTGGGGACACGCATAGTCGTTTCGGACAGCTCTGTAGATAGTCTTTCCTAGTCATTGGGTCGCAAATGTTGAAGTCCCATACAGCTCAACCACAGGTAGAAAAAAGTAATATACCCAGCATCTGGTGGGCTCAGATCAACCCAGGATTATTATCATTTCAGTTCGGATACCTCTCAGAGTTGGGGATACGGTAGTTTCGCATGAAGGACAGGCTAATTGACTGTACCTTATAGAGAAACGTTTAACCATATTAAGCAAATATTTGGCTAAAGCATGATGTTAACAAATAGGTCCAATGCAACTCTGTCCGCCGCACGAAGCTCGGTAATCGGGCTGGGAAATCTTTGCCACAACACACAGCCACCTACCAGCCACAAAAAACAGCATACACAACATGAAGCAATGTTACACCCCAAATACTCCACGAAGTATATCTACACTACTGCCTCTTTCTCCATCCCCAGAAAAGCCAGTTATGGGTTAGAATTTAAGAAGAGTTCAATAACGAATCATATATAGACGTTAAGTGAGCAAAATGAACCGATAGCATTAACGGATAGAGGTTGGTGACATGTAACTAATTGTCTCTTTCCTTTCAACAAAGAAACAAAAACACATTAGCTCTGCTTTCGCAGAAGATACTGTGGCACAAATCTCCTCAAGAGCAGAGCCTCAGGTATCTGGGAGTGCAATCAGCGATTTTCATCTTCTTTTTCCAGAAAAAGAAGCCAAAAGCGGTGTCACAAAGGTTTGGGAATGCAGTTGGTTGATCTCCTTCTTATTTTCCCAGGAAAACGAAGAAATAGTCGTTAGTTCTCTCTCCCAGACCTTCCGCGAAGCGGAACCACGGGGGTTTGGGGGCGTGCCCCCAAGAAAACACCCACCACTCGTGATAAAAGCGATCTATTCTGCACCCCAACCTTCCGCGAAGCGGAACCACGGGGGTTTGGGGGCGTGCCCCCAAAGAAACACCCAGTGATCATGATGGAGATGATCTTTTACAAAGAAAGAGAGGGTGGTGATAAATATCTAATTTTTGAGGTACGTCAGACTCTAACGTTGTCGAATTTTTCGGAGCCGACGTAGCTACCGCGCATTGCGGTGGCGACGTCGTTCTTGAACTGTTCACGGTTCTTCTGCAGCGCGGCTGCAGCGTCCTTGTTGAGGGGGTCGGTGGCGTTGGGCTCCAGGAACAGGTACTGGAGGCCGATCATGACCGAGTTGAGGTTGAGCACGGGCTTCCAGTCCTCGCGCAGGATGTTGAGGCACACGTTGCCCTCGAGATCAATGTTTGGGTGGTAGATCTTCTGCAGACACTTGACCTTGGGCGGCTCGTGGGGGAAGTTGTTGTTGATGGCGAAGCTGAACCGGAACCGGCCACCCTTGTACATGCCCTCGTCCGGACGCAGCTCAAGCTCGAAGTTCATCGTGTCCTCTGGGTCTGGGAAGTGTGTCTTCATCGTCGACGGCAGCGACAGCTCCGTCAGATCCTTCTGCACCCGCAGCTGGGCCGCAGTCACCTTCTTCTTGCGGCTGCCCCCGCTCTCGCCGCCGTTCTCCTCCGCCTGCTGCTGCTTCAAGCTCCAAATCTTCAGCTACACACATCCATTCGTTAGCCCCATCGCTGGCGCCGTCAGATCAATCTACTCACCATTCTTCCGTCGTCTCGCTCGCGCTGGGCTATCTATCGCCATCTCCCCTTATAATAGAATTCCACACCCGCGCAACGCGCGCATCTCCCACTCCCAGATCTCATCATGCATGCACGCCGCACGACCACACACCCCCCGCCCCCCGCAGGTTCTCGAGGTGGTTTTTCTGGGGGCACGCCCCCAGACCCCCTGGGTCGGCTTCGCCGAGGTTTGGGGAAGATAATTTGTTGAAATATTCATGGGACATAGAGTCTCCGGATAGCTTTGGGTGTTGTCTTCTGTGAAGCAGAACAAACGCTTTTGCTTCTTTTCTGGAAAAGAGGAATACCTTAAGCGTAATTGCATTTTCCTGGGTTCATTCCTCCAAACTCCCTGGGTCGGCTTTGCGAGTTTTGGAAAAGGTGATTTGTTGAACTAATTATGGGACGGGCCCTAGAGTCTCTGGATAGCTTTGGGTGATGTGTCTTCTGCGAAGCAGAACAAACGCTTTTGCTTCTTTTCTGGAAAAGAAGAATACCTCAAGTACAATTGCGTGTGTTTGTTTGGGTTATGCCCTCAAACTCCCTGGGTCGGCTTCGCCGAGGTTGAGGAACTCTGCGAGGCTCCTGAAAGTAAACTCTTAGTTTCAGGAAAACTAACCAAAATATTTATATTCGTGTATGACGCAGGTTATAAAAAATATTAATGTAATTCTTGTGATTAATTTAGAAAGCCTTACTTCTCAATACTATCTTATAGCCAAAGCTCGGCGAAGCCGACCTTGGGGGTTCTGGGATGTGCCTCCAATAGGTTTTTACGGCGATCCTCTAGACCAAAGATAGTAGATAGTCTTGTTCTTTTCCCGAAAAAAACCAAAAGGGGCGCTCTGCGAGGCTTGCTAGGGACCAAGTTTGCTTTTTTTTGAAAAAGAACCAAAAGGGGAAGCTCGGCGAGGCCCTTGAAGGTCTGAATTTTTTTAGGCGGGAGAACGATATTCAGTTCTAAGCCAAATTTGTGTATGACGCAGGCTACAGAAAAATGTAATTGATGAATTTAGAAACCCTTAGTCCTATTTCCCAATACTTTCGGCGAAGCCGACCCAGCGGGTTTGGGGTGTGCCCCCAAAAAGTTTTCACGGTGACCCACTAGACTATAGATAGTAGATGGTTTTTGTCCTTTTAAAGAAAAGAACCAAAGGGGACACTCCGGGGAAAAATGAACTCTGTTCTTAGACAGAAGGATGATATTAACTTCTAACCCAAATACTTGTATATGAAACAAATTACAGAATTGAAATTATCCATGTTTGATAGAATTGGAAACCGTAGGTTCTATTTCTCTCAAGCCCTTCTCATAAAACCAATCTTTGCGAAGCCGACTTTCGGAGGCACGCCAGACTAAAAATAATAGTTAGTTTTGTTTTTCCTGAAAGAACCAATATAAGGCGCTTGACGAGGTCTACAACCTACACTAAGTGCATGCACGGTATAGGCGAAGATATGGCTTGGGGAATACGTAAGTTGTTGTTAGGGTAATGTTAAAAGATACGTGTGGGATTTTTACTTCGTATGTGGCAGGGCACCATGAAGTAAAGACTAGTCATTGCATTCCATGTTTTCTCACTTGTATTCTAGCTTGCATGAGCAAGATTTAATGAAAATCGAATAAGTAGTGGGTGCAAAATCTTTTAGTGAAAGATGCCAGGAGGCCCCCTGGGCTCGCTCCGCCTGAGGTTATGGGTGTTGTCTTTTCTTTTTATTCGTTGAAACCCTGCAGGTCCGTGGGGATGCAGAGATGGCCCCTGCAAACTGCTATATGCTCCTTGGTGGTGGAATAATCTCATTGTGTTTTTGATTTTCTATCTCATAGTTATTAGTTCACGTCGTGTAAAAAGCAAGAACGCCATTATACGTAGTGCTCCTGAAACTCAGGCCGTATAAAGTGCTTTGGAGCATCGAAAGGAAGCAGGTGATCAGGCTCTACGTTTCTAGTTCGGGCCACAAGATCAACCGCTTGATTCAACGGTATCGTGTCAACGCGCTGGCCCACTCGAAAATAGTTTGCAAAGTACGCAATTCCAATTGCGCTGAGATGGTCGAGTCTTACATTTTGTTTACGGTTGCCCCCAAGCATACCCTGCACGAACAGAGACTCCAAGAACGGCACATCCAACACGATGGACGAGCCGGCTTTTCTGCCGGCTTCAAAGCCAATCAAGGAACTGGTCCTGACCGATATGTTCCTAACACCACCAACATAATGGGGTATCCCGGAGCGGAGGGTAATTTCCATCTTGTCTGGTTCACCTAAGCCGAGCAATCGCGCATATTCAGTTTCCGACAACTGCTCATATGTGTTCGACAGAGTTTCTGGTGTTTGTTGTTGGTCGTTGACAGCCGCGTTTATTATATGGCGTCCTAAATTAGTTGGGGCTGCACCATTGGCATTCTGAAACTCCGCCAGCTCTGTGAACGCATTTATGAGCCATGACCGACGAAGCCTCGTCCCACGAATAGCCCGACGTCTTTTTTGCACAGGAAGTGAACGAAAGTCATCATGCCGCTTGTTCAACGGATCAAATGTAGGCGGTGGGAAATCACCAAGACCTTCACGTCCATCAGACATGGGATCCCGATTATTTTGGTAAAATGTCCTTAGATCTGTTTTGTTAGTTACTGAAGAAAAACCCAGAAACCAGTCCATCTGCCGGATGTCTTGACTGATTGTCACCGTTAGACATCTACGCAGGAACTCAATGTCATCGGCAACCCCCCCCCCTCGAGCAACTAATTCGTCATGCAATTGACAGAGCCCCTCGCTGGTGAAATCCCAGACAGTTGCAACGAACCTCAGTCTACGCCGATCCACCTTAACGCCCACGGCGGTACGAGCCTGCAGCCTTGTTTTAATTAGCCACCTCCTAATATCTGCGTTGAGCCCTTGCAACGTTTCCGAAAGAGCCACTTCAACAACAATTTGGCGGTATTTGTGCCTTTTCCCTAAAAAAGTGGCGATTGCAGCATGATAAGGTAAAAAAGAATCATCTGGTTCCTTTGTCCCTCTGTCGTCATACTCTGTGCGTGCTGACCCATGCGACCGCAAATATTTTTCAAGTGCACCAAACAATCTTAGCTTGTCATTAAGGAAACATGTAAGACGTACGCGTATCCTTTCGTGTTCTTCATATACAATGTTAATGCAGAACGTTTGATTTCTCGGATAAAAGGACCTTCGTCCTTTGATGTTCAACTTATCAAGCTGGTCGTCAACAAGGTCAATCGAATCAGTCGTCACTCCCTCGATACAAATGAGAATATCTGCGTCCTGAGAAGAACTGTTTGATAAAAAATTTTTAACTGTTTTGTCCAATTTGCGTCGTTGAAGTCAAAACAAGTCCACACTCCGTCTAAATGTGGATCAATGTCGTTATCGCCATTGGAAGTTGCAGATTGACCCCCACCCTCTCCAATTAAGCTGGCGTTGGAGGCCATATCTACGATTTCACTTTCCTCTTCCGTTCTTGACTTAGAGACCCGAGTCCTTGCGTTAGGGTAATAGGCTGTTTTATACTACTCCGGTAGTGTACGCGCGCTCAACATGGGGCAGAGAAAAAATGCAGAGACCAGAAATACTCAACAGGAAACGTGATGAAAGGGGTAACAAAAACGATCGCCGATTTCTCTTCCAGAGCACAAAAGTTGAAGATAAAGTATAGGAACTACCCTTCGTGTTCTCGTAACCTCACAACTGGACCGTAATCTCCGAGTGTCGACGGGACCAGCAGCAGGTGAATTTAAATTAAATCCAAGAGGTAGCACGCTCTTTTTTTTTATTAAAAAAAAAAAAAAAAAAAAAAAAAAAAAAAAAAAAAAAAAAAAAAAAAAAAGGTCCAATAGCTTCGTCACCTCTGTCTACAGTTATAATGAAAACATCACCTATTAACCCAACTGATGGCAATATTCCTACGTGCCAGAGGAAACAAAAGCCGGATATCATGTACGCTTTTGGGTTAAGATTGCAGGGGGGCCAGCCCCCTGCATCCCCATAGCTCTGCGAGGCTTCAACGCATTGAAAGAATAGAATACTGCCCATAGCCTCGAGCGAAGCAAGCTCAGGGGGTCTAAGGGCGTGCCCCCAGAAAATACACACCTGGGTTTGAATTTGCAGGGGGCCAGCCCCCTGCACCCCCGTGGCTCTGCGAGGCTCCAACGAATAGAAAGGAAACTGCATACCCATAGCCTCGAGCGAAGCGAGCCCAAGGGGTCTAGGGGCGTGCCCCCAGAAACCTGTCTTGGGTTAGAATTCACCCTCCGAAAAAGCCTAGTCTGATCGTTTCTAATGCTCAGAACGACACCTACCCATAATCCGCGAAGCGGACCCAGGGGGTCTGGGGGCGTGCCCCCCGAAAAACCCCGAAACGGTTGTGCTTACATAAGCAATCATGTGCGGCTGAAAATGATAAAAAAAAGCCATCTGTCGGGGGGCCGATTTGAGGAGTAGTAGTGTTAGAGAAGATCATGGTATCGCGACGAGAGGAGCGGAGCGGGACGCCTGGGGCCGGGGGCGTGCCATTGAGCGAGGAGGAGTATGCGCAGATGATACAGCAGCAGCAGGCTGCGTACGCGAAGCCGCGGGCTGCGAAGCCTGCGGGAGCGGCGACCACGGTGGCGCGGGACGAGAAGCAGAGGCAGGTTACGGTGAAGCGGGCGGGGGGTGGCAAGACGTGGGAAGACCCGTCGTTGCTGGAATGGGATCCCTCGCACTTCCGGCTGTTTGTGGGGAACCTGAGTCCGGAGGTCACCGACGACATGCTGGAGACGGCCTTTGGACGGTTCGGGTCCATGTCCAAGGTGAAGGCGGTGATGGACCCAAAGACGGGTAAGAACAAGGGCTATGGTTTTGTCGCCTTCAGCGATCCCGAAGACTACTTCAGGGCATTCAAGGAGGTCAACGGAAAGTACATCGGAAACCACCCAGTTCAGCTCAAGAAAGCAAACACCGAGATCAAACCCACCTCCGTGAACAAGAAAAAGAACAAACGTCATCATCCGTATAAACGATAAACCTACTAACTGATTGTGGGGTACTTTTGGGGGCACGCCCCCAAACCCCCAGGCCCCGCTTCGCGGAGCGTCGGGCATGTGTCTCCGTACATAATTAATGATAATATATTTAATGTAGCCAATTTGCATGTGTCAATTAATAGCCAATAGTGATCTGTCTCCAGTTTATCTATATAAACGATAAACACGCCTAGCTCCAAAAATACCCCTCCAATCGTTAGCTAGTAGATTTATCGTTTATAATTATAATTATATAGCTGCGCTTAAGCTTCACGTATATTTGTAAATATAAGCAACATGCATATATGCTAGTTAACGTCCATAGTCATGTTCTTCTTTAGACAAAAACGTGTTTATTCCGCTTCGCAGAAGGTCCCTTTTCGGGCCCTAGAGACCTTCCGCGAAGAGAAACCACGTACCCCAAGAAACAGTAGCTCAAGGAGTTAAAACACCCTTGCCCTGTAACTGAATAGATAAAAACCCGTTTCAGTGGTAATGGCTTTGGAAGTAACGTGAAGGGATACTTACTGTGGCGTTGGGGTGGCGGTGTTTGTGGCAACGTCTTGCAAATCAAATGTTGCCACAATACGCAACTAAGGATTTGCAAGTGGCCAGCCTCCTGCGCCCCCGTGGCTCTGCGAGGCTTCAACGAATAGAAAGAATAGAGCACTACCCATAGCCTCGAGCGAAGCGAGCCCTGGGGGTCTGGGGGCGTGCCCCCAGAAGACAGTCCTGAGTTAGGATTGCACTCCGTGGCTCTGTGAGCTTCAACCAATAGAAAGAATGTATAGCTTACTGGGGCACGCCCCCAGACCCCAGGGCTCGCTTCGCTCGAGGTCATGGGTAGTAGAAAAGGGTAGTTGAATGCCTATAGCGCAAGTTCCGACCGTCGTACGGTGCATATAACGTACTATATTGTATATACAGGCCGGCGATGGACATGGATTCCCTGAGGAATACTGTGCCAAACTAAGAACTATAGTTCGTATAAGTTACCACGTGGTTATCTTCTTAACAGGAACAGCCATGCATGCACCGGTGTACGGATATTCCAGTTAAAAAAAAACCCAGTGGGTGAAAACAACGCCAACGGCGTTTTTTTGCTTTTGGGGATTAGCAATGGTCCTGTGAACTTAGCTACTCTCTCGCATCCGGAAAACAGCCAGGTAGAGAGCGGCGGTCACACCATGCGCACCCAAAGACTTTAAAATAAAGGGGAATCGACCCCTATTTATACCTTTCCACCGCCTATCCCAGCCCATTCTACCGTATTCACCAGACCCTCTTTTACTCTCATGCAGCTTCATGCGTATGCAGATCGTAACCACGTGACTATGTATGGTTAGTCCCCAGACCCTTTGAGACTTGGTTTTCTTATACCCCTAGTTCCCAAGTAAGTTTCTTCGATGCCTTGTTGAGTCAATCAAAACTCTAGCTGTAGTTTAGCCGTTAGAACTTCAAAAAGCCTAGCTCACTGGTTAATTAACTTAGGCCAGTATATCCATGCGTACAGATTTCGACTTCGTTCTAATGAACTGCTACAACAAATAGAATGAACAAACTGTTACCCAGAACCTCGAGAGAAGCTAGCCCTGGGGTCTGGGGGCGTGCCCCCAGGGAATCACTACTGGGCCAGCCCCCCGCATCCCCGTGGCTCTGCTTTCTTTTTGTTTTTACTTCCAGAAAAGAAGCAAACTCTTTAATACTGCTTCGTAAAAGTTGGTTTTCTATACCCAGCTCTCGGCGAAGCCGACCCTGGGGGTTTGGGGGCGTGCCCCCAAGAAAAGTGCACCTACTCCAGAAAGAAGCAAGCAGCTTTAGCTCTGGTACGTTCGCAGAAGTTAGCTGTCTACACCTAGTTCTCGGCGAAGCCGACCAAGTGGGGTTGGAAAGTTTAGATGCAAGTGTTCAATTGATTTATATTTAAAAGATATAAGCTGACATGATGATATAGTTTAGTCTGATAATTCAGAGAGTTCGACCACCTCAAAGTTTCCGTCGTCGGTCGAGAAGGACTCTTCGTCCGCTTCGCTAAAGTCGACAAAGTCGTCATCAACTGACTCGGTGGCCTCGCTGTTGGCTGTCTTGACAACCGACGAGGATGGGGATTCCTTGGGGAGCGTTGGTAGCACAACCTGAGAATCCTCCGAAGATGAAGATTTGGAGAGCTCATTGCTGAAGTCGCGATGCCCGAATTCCTTGCCTCCGGGAGTTTTCAGCATCCATTCTCGGGGAATCTTGTCCACTTTGCTGGGGTTTGTGAACGCCGTGAAGGTTACTGTTCCGCCGGGATGAGTTGCAAAAGGAGTGTAGGTCCACCGGATGGTTTCCGTCCGATGGTCCTCATCCGAAGATGGGCTCACGGATGTGTATCGTGGCCACGTCATGCTTCCTGTGTTCTTGTACACCCAAGTCAGACAGCCGTTTGCATGACATGAAAAGTCAACAAGCGTCGCATCAAAGTCTGGCACCGCGTTGCTTGTTGCTGGCTCCTCTACGCTTTTGGCAAAATTTCTCACAACTTCACCCGCCTGTGCCGCTTGCATCGACTCGCCAAACACTGGAACCTCTTGTGATGGTTCTGAGTGACCTTTCTGGGGCCCCGCGCCGTGAGATAGCTCCCGGTTTTGTTGTGGTGGAGGTGAATCGACGGCTGGACGGTATTGTTCTTGTTCAGTGTCGCTTAAGGTTGAAGGGTCAAGTAGCCCGAACATATGATCTCCTTGCTGTGGGGATTGAGCCAAAGGCGAGTCGGAACCACAAAGGGGTGCTATGTTTTGTTCTTGTGAAGCATCGCTGAAGGAAGGACGCTCTTCTTGTTGTGGGGGTGTGCCGCCAAACATTTTATTAGCAGGGCATTGCTGATGTGGAGGCTGATTGGACTGGTTCCCGTTGTTCTTGTTGCTGTCAGACAGGGGTTCTTGTAGGAAATACTCTGTGGACAAGTGGAGACGAGGATTTGCGACCTTTAGCTTGATGAGCGGGTGCGAGGGGTCGTGGTCGAGAAGAGGTGAGGCCTCGCATGTGGCACAAAAGTCCGTGTCATGACAAATTGCACATTTGTAGCGAACACCCTTTATCATTACTACCCTGTCCTTGCAGAGCGGACCGTCACAATAAATGTGCTCATGGACTGGGGGAATCCTTGGCCCGGAAGATGACTTCAGGTAATCGCTGGCATCCCGAACAGCAATGAAGGTATGCTCTGGATGTGTGACCTGTCGGTGAGGGAAGCATTCAGAACACAGATCAAAATCCACACACTCGTCACAGCGATATCGCACACCCGTGATCCTTTTATCACACTTGTCACAAAATGCGGGATGAGAACGTCTGAACTTTTCAGAATCCCTTAAATTTCCACTTCCTCGCAAAACGTCAGCAGCCGTCGACCTGATGCGGATAAACGAGTGTTCCGACTTGTGCACCTGGCTGCGCGTGTCAATGCAGTTGGAACACAGGTCATAGTTAGGACAGTCCAGACATTTGTATCGTCTGCGGTAAATGTGCTCTTGACAATTGTCGCAATAAACCTCGCCGTGATTGTCTCTGGTCTGCTTTCCGTACACCACGTCGTCGACCATTCGGGCGCGCACAAACATGTGGCTTTCAGGATGCGACGTTGGTCGCTTCGTCTCCATACATGTTGCGCAATAATCAAAGTCTACACAATCGTAGCAAACAAAACGTGAGCCCACAATCGGCTTCAGACATCCGTCACACATACAACGGTGGTGATTGCGACTGACTCCACTGCCACTCTTGGCAGCCACAAAGTCGTCCTTCTCATGCAATCGCACAAAGGAGTGGGCCGGGTTATGGCTCTCGGGCGTCTTGAAACATGTTTCGCACATGTCAAAGTCGTCGCAGTCCAGACACTTGTAGCGAGATCCCTCAATTCTCCTTCCATCCCCACACTTGTCACAGCTCGCGTGATGAACCGGCTTCTCAGTAACGTTGTTTTCTGCCTTCTTGGTGCTACCCGTCAAACAATAAAAGACGTGATCGGGGCCGTGGGTGTGACCCATCTGTTCAAAGCACAACGAGCAAAGGTCGTAATCAGAACACTCCACACACTTGTGTCGCACCTCAGAAATGTGCTCCCCACACTCATTGCACACCACATTCTTCTCGTCGACTGGCCACCCACAAATCGCGCCACCACGTGACTCCGCACCGCCACCTTGTGTTGTGGCGGTGCCTGTGGTGGCAACATCGGAGGCCTCGGCCGATGCGGACCGTTCCTGCACCAGGTCGTCGAGCATCTGTCTAAAGCCGTCGTTCGACTGCAATGTCTGCACAATGCGTCCAACAAGCTCCTCAGAAAGCTCTGAGCCTGGTTTCGCTGCAGCACTAGAGCTCGTGGTGTCAACGGCATCGCCCGTGAAGGCGGAGGCGGAGGCCGGCACCTCCTTGTCCGTCACAATGAAACTGAACCGCTTCTTGACTGTGGCACAACGAAGCAACGCACTAAACTCCGCCTGCGACGACAAATACACGTATCGCTGCTTGGACTTGGAGTACCTGGAAATGCTGATCTGATGCTCCTGGGGCAAAGATAGCAACGACTTGATCACCCCAAACAATTTCGTCTCCCCGAGGTCATCCGGCACACGCAACTTGACCTTCCGCACCTTCTGATGGTAATAAACAATCGCATGAATACCCGTCACAGCCCCTGGGCCGCCACACATCTTATCGCCGTCACTCATCCTATCAATCAGGTGTGATTGTGTCTCTCAATCTCCCACCTCTCCACATTAATAAATGCCCGCCCATCCCATTTCAGCCGCACATATAACCTAACCCACAAAATAATTCAGCGAAGCTGAAGATAAAGCCTTCGGGTCAATGGTTTTCTTGGGGGCACGCCCCCAAACCCCCTGGGTCGGCTTCGCCGAGGTATGGGTATACTTCCTTCTTAATTCTTCTGCGAAGCAGAACTAGCGCTTTTGCTTCTTTTCTGGAAAAGAAGATTTACTTCTGATGGTTTTCTTGGGGGCACGCCCCCTAACCCCCTGGGTCGGCTTCGCCGAGGTGTGGGTATTAG
>JAJMDO010000062.1:66264-93522 GCA_030573635.1 Blastobotrys ciferrii | reverse complement strand
CCCCGCACTCCGTGGCTCTGCGAGGCTCCAACGAATAGAAACAATGAAGCACTACCCATAACCTCAAGCGAAGCGAGCCCCGGGTGTCTGAGAAATATGTATCTTGGCAGCGGTAGAAAATATTTCAGAGCGAAATATACTGGCACTCGAATGGGCTTCTAATTAGCTGCAGCTGTCGCCTATGATTTGTTTTTGCATTCCAGAGAATCATTCATCTGTTTCGTGAGGAAAGACTTCACCCATACACTTGGCGAAGCTGGCATTACCCCCCAAAAAGCGCATCCAGCGTCTAAACGCCAAGTTGTTTCATAGGGAAAAGACTAATTCTGATCTGGGTATTATGCCGTGTTGCAGTTTATTGGTCACGATGCAAGTGGTTGACTCGTGATGAGTAATCAGTGTGTGGCTTCGGTGGCGAACGCCACATCGGTCGGAGTATAAAAAGGCCGGTCTCCGCGTTCTCTCGATAAGATACCCGAATTTGCTAACGCCAAAGAAAGCTAATATGCCGACAATCCAAGCAGTGCTAGATCGAAATGTTCCCAAGTTTGTCCAACAAGAGAGAAGGGATAAAGAGAAGTGGGACGATGAGCATGATCTTGAATCGTACATTTCGGACCCAGTATTCAAACATCTGACTGTTCTAACAGGACACAAGAAGCTGTTTGGACATAGAGAAAATGGTTTTGTTAGAGGGATTAGGACTAGTGGATGGTCTGTTTGGAATGCTGAGCCTAACGACCTATGGCTTCATGATAAGCGTGGAATGGTTGATTTGACGATCGGACCCAGCATGGAAGGTTATAAGTCCATTGTACGTCAGGCCAATTCACAGCGAGCGGAAGACCGGCTGAAAGCGGCTCAGATGGGCAGGGAGGCACGAATTATAGCTGCAAAAGAGTTTTTACAGAGTGAGAGGAAGCATAAGATGACTTACAAGGAAAGGGAGTCGGCTATGGCATTAATTCTTCATTATGTTATGAGCTTGAAGAAGGAGGAGTGTCTGGATCTGCCGTTTGTGGAAAAAATGGATGAAATGTTTATCAAATCAAAATCCGGGGTGGAGATGCTTCTCTCATTGACCTTGATCATCATATCGTTGTTGAACCGTGTGGAGAAGTATTCTGAAGATCACTTTGTATTTGGAAAAGCAAAGCATCTCAGTAAACATATCCTCAAAGTCGTGGCTGAATATTCCTTGGAATCGGACGTAAAGTCAAGTTTGATCACCAACTACGCGATTCTTCAATTTCTCTTGGTGACCGAAGGAGACGTTGATGGTGATGCAAGTGTCCGTGTGCTGTTGGATTTAATGTCTACTTTGAACAATCCAGAAATTGCTAGCCATTGTCTTCTTGCAATTGGATTGGTCATTTCTGGCGTTTCCGAACCGAATGACCTTATCGAAGAGATAATGCCGCAACTTATCGAACTGCTTGAACATTCATACAATTCGATTGTTTCTACAGCTGCAACCACGATAGCGGTTTGCTTCCAGGTGTACGACTACAACGAATTCCAGGTGAACCAAATCCCGACAGATTTCAACGTACTTCTCAAAAGTCTCAATAAGGCTATTGCACAAGCCCGCCGTAAACCGCTAAAATCACTTCTTGAAGATGTTAAAAATACTATCATCGGCCAATCCTCGCTCTCTTCCCGCAACAAGCTCAATCATTCAGACATTGTCTTGAGTCATTTGAATAACACATCCATGTCCCACATTGATTCCTGGGCAACCCTACTCCTCGTCGACGCGTTAAAAGCACTCCTGGGTCCAAATACTCCAGACTATGTGGAAGATAATTGGTTTGTACAAACCTCCTACCTCAAGTCTCTTCGACTCCTTCCCTGTGACTATGAAAACGCCGACTATCGTGACCACCCCTGCCCCATCAACCATAGAAAACGCGACATTTCCAGAACCAAAAGAAATCGACAAGAACGTCAATTGAAGCAATTACTTAGATAAATTAATTTTATGTGTTTTATTGGTATTCATCGTGACTAGTGTTTTTTTTTTTTTTTTGTTTTGTCTCGCAAAAGCCATTGTTCCTCTTCACGGAAGACTTCACTTGAACCATAATTCGACAAATCGACATTTTGGCTTTGGATCCCTGCGACAAGATAAACATTTTTCTTTTCTAGAAAAAGAAGCCTTGTTCCGGTACGCAGAAGATGGTCTCATACCCGTAAACTCGAGCGAAGCGAGCCCAAGGGGTTTGGGTGTATGCTCCAAAAGAGCAAATTGCTTGTTAGTATAACCTCACAGGTAATTCCGTTGGGATTTTGGTTAATAAAGGGGAATCTTCCCTATCCAGAAAAGCAAATAGAGCAAAAAGCTTGTGTCGCTTCGCGAAGCTACCGGGAGCGACAAGCCAAGGGAGCTTAGGGGGTGTCCCCAAAAACGATTTGGGCATTGGTAGAAAATACAGAGCTCACATCCTTTGGTCCGTTCTAAAAAAGAGGAATCTGTAGAAGCACAATTCCTCTGACGGCACGTGGCGGCGATAAGGGGTTGGGAGCAACGCCGCACGAAACGATAAGCAAAGCTGACACTTAGCCATAGTTTATCAGTGTGATGAAAACGAATTCAGTGAAGCTACTAGCTGGGAATTCACATCCGGAACTGGCGCAGTTGGTTGCAAGTCGATTAAATATTGAGCTGAGCAACCTGACTGTTGCGCAGTATGTGAATCAGGAGACTGCTGTCACGATCGGAGAGTCTGTAAGAGACGAAGACGTGTACGTGCTTCAAACGGGGCATGGGATGAATGTAAATGACTATTTGATGGAGCTCCTGATTATCATTCATGCATGCAAGACGGCGTCTGCACGAAGCATTACTGCCGTGATTCCCAATTTCCCCTATGCGCGCCAGGATAAAAAGGACAAGTCCCGGGCGCCAATCACGGCCAGGCTCATGGCGAACATGCTCCAAACAGCTGGTTGTGACCACATTATCACCATGGATCTCCATGCTAGCCAGATCCAGGGGTTTTTTGATATTCCTGTGGACAATCTGTACGCCGAACCGACGGTTCTAAAGTATCTTCACACCAAAATGATGACTGTGGAGTTTCAGGATGCGGTGATAGTTTCCCCGGATGCAGGTGGTGCGAAAAGAGCGGCCGCTGTGGCTGATCGTCTGGATTTGCCGTTTGCACTTATTCATAAGGAACGACAGAAGGCAAATGACGTCTCACGAATGATCCTAGTGGGAGATGTCAAAAACAAGGTTGCAATTATAATTGACGACATGGCAGATACCTGCGGTACCCTCAGCAAGGCTGCTGATATGCTTGTTTCAAATGGAGCCCGCTCAGTAGTGGCCATTGTAACGCATGGCATTCTCTCTGGTAACGGCATCCAAACAATTAACAATTCCAAAGTGTCGAAACTGGTCTGCACAAACACTGTCCCCCTACCCAATAGTGACCTTTGCAGCAAACTTGAACGTTTAGACATCAGCCCAACCCTTGCCGAAGCTATTCGTCGCTTGCACAACGGCGAGTCTGTTTCTTATTTATTCAGAAATGCCCCGATTGAGTAAAATAATTATGCGTCAGTCCATAAAGCGGTTCTAGCTCGTCTACTTTCGTTCATTCATTGACAGGAATGTATAGCTAGAAAATTGTTTCGTTTTTCTTGGCTTATACCGTCAACTTTTATCAGAAGTCTACCGATAGCATTTCATGCTTCCTTTTCTTAGTAACTAATATTATCAGCTAATTTTCTATGGCGTAGTGGTCTGACCGTGGGGGTTGCTGTTTCCGCATTTTACAGGTTAGTTTGCAGGGGTCTAGCCCCTGCACCCCCGTGGCTCTGCGAGGCTACAACGAACAGAAGAATAAAACACTGCCCAGAGCTTCGAACGAAGTGAGCTCTAGGGGTCTGGGGGCATATCTTTAAATCAGGATATGCAGTTCTTATAGTTTAACTTAACTGAGACTGGAGCTGTCTTAATTTGTAACGCGGCAAGATAAACAAGAATATAATCGATATCATGGTTGATCTTATAATTAAATATTGGCGTACGTTTACGTTAGTGGTTTTAATTTGTTAAGGTATATACGCTTACGTATACCTTAATTTGTTCATGCATATGCATATATATATATATATATATATAATTAATTATAAACCTACAGCTATATATAGCTAGCCATATGCATAATTGGCTTGATAGAATATATATAGTATAGCGTATATCGAGGTGCTGGCATGCGCAGAATATACAATATATATAGACTTTGCAATTAAATATTGACAACACATGCAGCTGCAGAATGTTAATTTCCACACGCTTCTTGATCAACGGAGATAGCTATAGCCCGTATCCTGTTTTGTGGGTGAACGATCGGTTTCGTTCTCAGCTAGAATATGCGCCGCCTTTCAGAAGTTTTGTTGAACATGGAAATCTGGGTGTAGATGCTAGCCCCCTGCACCCCCGTGGCTCTGCGTGCCTGAACCGAAGTCTAATTCCAATAAGTTTATCCGGTGGGCTACTCAACTAGACAGTGAGAACAAGGGGTATTCAAAGCTCTACTACCGTGTTGGACCGAGTAGCCCACTGAATTTGCAGCAAATTTCGCGGCATTTTTGTAACAACTTACGACCAAGGGGGATTCTTGAATAATAGAGGAGTACAAAATACCAAAGGTCATTATCAAAAATGGTGTTAAACGTGACAACTCGAGAGTTGTTGTACCTTTTACCATGAGCAAGCAAATTACTGAGGCATTTCTGCCTTTCCTATCCTTCATTTCACTACTACTCAACCTGGTCAAGAAAGCAACTGGGAGTGTGATGTCCGTGTAGAATCAATTAGGCAGGGTTTATATATATGCTGTATCCGTTGGGGATCAAGTGACTCTACACCACACGAAACATTAACTGACTCGCGATCAATTGTCAAAATCGAAACTATGTACAAGCCATAGTAGCGACTCACCATATTCACTTTGCGGTGCTAAGAGACTTCAATCGAAGTCTCATGGCAACGCTACTAGCGGAGCAGGTTTATTCTTTTCTAGAAAAGAAGTAAAAGCATTAGATCTGCTTCGCAGAAGGTTTGTTGACCCAACCCTCGGCGGAGCCGACCCCGGGGGTCTGGGGGCGTGCCCCCAGAGAAACTACTAGCTGAACAGGTTTGTTCTTTTCTATAACAGACTTTTCACGCATACGTACAGGAAGAACAACAGAGTAATATTAATTTATGAGATAGAACTCTGCTAAAGCGTTTGCGCCTACACATGAGAATAGAAATGTCGTGCCAATTTACTGCTTCCTGCAAGCCGAAACCGACACAACTCCCGCGTACAAGTAGGCCTGTGTTGTACATCTACCGGTCGATATTCTTCTCTAAACGCATTATTGCACTCATGGAAGGCTTTCAGTACTCCAAACCTCAAAGAACCTGCGACAGGGGTGGCGTTCTCTACTTCCAGAAAAAGAAACAAAAAAGCGCCATTCCGCTTCGCCAAAGGTCAGCCATGCCCAGCCCAGAACAGAGCATGCACTGGGTTGGGAAAGTGTTCCATCTGGTGTTGGAAATTTTGTGGGGAAAGAATTTGCCCAGCCATCACTACGAAAGGGGATACCCATCCGTCCTAAATCGCGGGGGATCTGCGACATGCGTCTTAGATCCGGTGTCATCCCTAAATTTAACTCTAGCTGCTGCATATAGGCACATATACAGAGCCGCGCAAGCAAAAATACACGCATATCACAAAGAATGGACTATATGCCATGCCGGCTGGGGTGCATAACCCCAGATAAACCTTATCATTCAAAACCCCTCTTCTTATCATGCACACGAAAAGCAAGTATCTTGTCCCGTGGAGATAAGGTAAACAAAGGCCGGCGGAGCTCCCACGGGAAACATTATCTCCGCGCACCGGCGCGTCGGGGTCCGATTGCCCGACAGGCGAGGACATCGGGCAAAGCTACATGTAGCGACAGCACGGGGGTTGCATTGCATACAGTACGGGGTTGGCCGAGGCACCTACCCGATTGGCCGTCGATAACCGTACCAGTCAGCCAGTCAGCAGCTTAGCTAACAACAGCTGGGGACCGCATCCAGACTCCCAGATCGGCTCAGCCTTGACGAGAGTGTTGAATCACATTCTCTATGTGTACCAGAAATCCGTATTATTTGTGATTAGAAAAGGAAAGAATGAGCGTGTGTTTTTAGTTGATTGCCCTTCGGGCAACGTTCCGTGGGTTAGGGTTTGACTTGCCCGTTCCTCCCGCCTTGCCCATGAAAAAGTTTTTTGTCAGTGTCTCAGATTCCGGAAAAACTTTGAAACCTGTGATCTCCCGCCGCACATGATGTTCGGTGGCCGGCCAACTGTTTTACTCGGGACCAACGGCCAACGTCAATATCAACCTGACTCGTCAGCAAATAAACATTTATTATATGCTCTCCACCCATAAAACACCCTTATTTATATTCTGAAAATACCCATTTCCGTCCTCCCCACGGCTGTGGCATCCTAAAATGGGTTCTACCCCCCCAGCCCCTGCAAACCTAACCCAGCAGTAGTTTTTCTGGGGGCACGCCCCCAGACCCCCATGGCTCGCTTCGCTCGGAGCTATGGGTAGTGTAGTTGACTACCCCATCCCTAGACATTCAGCTTGCATGAATTCTGTACACTGTGCGGTAGACTCCGGTACCAACTAGTAGTATGAGTTTCTGATTTTTCCAGAAAAAGGGGCAAAAGGTGCCATTCCGCTTAGCGGAAAATCACGTATGTCTGTAACTTCGAGTGAAGCGGGCCCAGGGGGTCGGGGGACATGCTTTTTAGCTAGTTGTCCGTCAGTTGATAGTTTTACTGGTAAGGGTCACCTCTTTCTCCAGAAAGAAGCAAAAGCATTGTTCTGCTTCGCAGCAGCGCAGATCATACAGGCCCGTAACCTCGAGCGAAGCGAGCCAAGGGGGGTTGGGGGCTAGCCCCCAAAATGATCCAAAAGATAGGATTTCAAAGCAAAACTCACACCATGTTTTCATGCGGAATTAAAGTTTTAAAGTGAATCCGGGGAGCGGTATTAATGATCTGCATGAGCCGCACGTCGATCCAGGCACGGTCATGTAAGCTAGAAATAAAGTTGCCCGACAGGAGAAAAGGAGCAGACACGTTTGCGGTGGGAACAGAGCGGGATGCAAGTGGCAGGGAGGTGCGGGTGGGTCATAACGTGGTGGGTCATCGTTGGCGGGGCAGTTTGCGGTATGACCCATCTGGGAGGATTGTATTGCTTTGCTGCGGGCGATTTTTCTAGAAAAATCGGACGCCGAGCAGGGGCAACACGAGGAATACAGTGGCTAGAGAAGGATAATAGAATGGGCGTGATCGGGCAACTGGTGAACTAGTTACGGCGGAATGAGCTGGTGACGGTGTTGAGTTTTGTCGATATCGGCCAATAGAATGCGTGAGATTTCGACGGCCGGGGCGGCCCGTGTCGGTCGGGCAATCAGCCGCACGCAAATTTCTTTTTCGGGTGGGTGGCCGTTGAGCCTGGGTCATCGTTGGCCGGCGTGGGAGCAGAGACCCGACGGGCAAGCAAAAAAAAAACGGAGCGCAAGGAGGGGAATTTTGGGGGAGAAGAAAGGTAGAGGAAGACGATGGTAAGGGAACACGAGAGCTGTGGGTTGCGAGAATGAGGAGAAGGGGGCAGGGCAGGGTCTTGAGTCGTTGGGGGGTGATTGGTGTTGATAGGGGCTTGTCGGATTTGTGTCCCGATAAGGAAATTTTTCGCCCCACGTCGGGTGATAGCATATCTCTGGCGGGCGGATACGAGTTCCGACGCGGGAAATATATAAAGGCTTGGTTTCCCCCCCAGGTTTGGGCCCTTGTTTTATTAACTATAGACTTGCATATTTATTCTTTCTACACTACACGCACGACACTACGAAAATGGTATTGACAAACATTGGAATAGTGGTGCGCCATGCTCGCGCACCACCCACTGCCTTCAGCACTGCACGCTACGCAGCTCGATTTTTGCACAAGTCATCTCAGACCAGCTCCTCCCGTCTGGTGAACGCGGATCACCATCATCACGCTGCTGCCGCCGCATCCAAGGCTGCCGAATCCTCTGCTGTGACAAACGAGGTTAAGCTTCTTCCAAACACCGAACGACCACAGTTTCTCCGAGACCTTAGCCCTATGGACTTGACGTGCTTTTCTCTTCTGTCCGTCATGACTGCGCCATCCATCCTCAAGTGGTCCATCAAGATCATGCCCTTTGTGCCCAACTTCCTTGTCAAGACGTTTGTTTACCCCATCTACTGCGGTGGCGAGACCTGGAAGGAGCTCCAGGGCACTGCCAGAAAGCTTCTTGACCGGGGCATTTCGAACATGATGATCTCATACTCTGTTGAGGACGCCGAAGGTACCAAGGGTTCGATTATGGATCAAGCCGTGCCGCAGATCATGGGTTCTGTCGATCAGGTGTTGGTCCCCCACTACGAAAAGGCCGAGCGGCTTTTCAAAGAGGGAGTTGTGTCCGCCGCTCCCGCCAGCGGATATGTGGCCATCAAGCCAACAGGCCTCATGTCTGAGGCAGGGGACATTCTCAAGAACTACAACAACCCTGCCTACGCCGAGAAGTGGCAAGCATACCTCGATGTCTGCCGAACTATCTGCCGCCACGCCCAGACCCACGGAAACGGAAAAGTTGTTATCACCTTCGACGCCGAGAAGAAGCATCTACAGGAGGGAGTCTACGAGGCTCAACGAGTGATGATGCGCGAGTTCAACAGAGATGGAAAGGTAATTGTCATTGGCACCATCCAGATGTACCTGCAGGACTCTGTAGCCCAGCTCAAGAAGGAGATGGAGCTCGCCGAGAAGGACAACTATCAGGTTGGCATGAAGCTGGTTCGTGGCGCATACATCCATTCCGAACCAGACCGATGGAACACAATCCATAGAACCAAGGAGGCTTCGGACGAATCCTACAATACTGGCGCCTCCATGATGATGGACTCCATTGTCGAGGGCTGGAAGACACCAGGAAAGGGCCCAATTGACGGCGTCCGACCAGTGGTCGGCCGTCTGGTTGTTGCCACTCACAACGAGGAGTCGTGTGCCATGATTGACCAGCGAATCCGCAATGAGGCTCCACTCAGCCTCGACCTCGACGCTGACGAGTCTGTTGTCTTTGGCCAGCTTATGGGCATGGCCGACGACCAGAGCTCTGAACTCGCTCGACGTGGCCGCAAGGTGATCAAATATGTCCCATGGGGGCCTGCCAAGGAAACTAAAGACTACTTGGTTAGAAGACTAGAAGAAAACGGTGACGCAGTTAGAGAGGGTGGCTGGAAATACGCCCGCTACGGTGTTGCCGAGGCTTTTAGACGACTCTTTAGATTCTAATGATTTTAACGTACACGATGTAATGACCCACCCAACCCAAAAAACCTAATTCCTAATAAAAAAATTGCATTCAATAAGAACACTTTCCACAAATTTGTAGTATTTGTTTTCTGGGACACGCTTTCTCTAACGCACAACTGCTTTACTAACAAAATTGTAATGGTACCCACGACTGATTTTTCCCGAGTTTCAGTCGAACCTGGGTGATGATTTATTCTTTCTGTTCGGCGAAGCCTCGCAGAGCTACGGCTGCTGGAGGCTGACGGCTGCGAATCTTAACCCAGGGTGATGATTCGTGAAGTGTGCTTATAGATGACCAAAAATTATTGGCTGACCTCGCCACACCCAACCACTGTCCAAATTTCCAGCCTAGCACCGGAAGCCAGCCTTGCTTGTGAGCTGAGGCACATCTTCAACACCCAGACAAACAGTTGGGGGTTAGAGTTGCAGGGGGCCAGCCCCCTGCACCCCCGTGGCTCTGCGAGGCTTCAACGAATAGAAAGCAGAGAACAATACCCGTAGCTTCGAACGAAGCGAGCTCTGAGGGTCTAGCGGTGGAATGCAGGGGGCGAGCCTTCTGCATCCCCTTGGCTCTGCGAGGCTTCAACGAGTAGAAAGAAGAGAACAGTACCCATAGCTTCGAGCGAAACGAGTCCTGGGACCTGAGGGCGTGCCCCCGGAAAAACAGTTGTGGGTTAGGTCGACTTCGCCGAGGTTTCGGTATAGACAAAGTTCTACAAAACGGATGTTTTCTGGGGGCATACCCTAGACCCCAATGTCATTTCGCGAAGCGGAAGAACGCTTTTTGCTTCGTTTTCTGCAAAAACATCAATTATCTCTCCAGGAAGCGCAGAAAACTGGACTAAGAGTTATTGAGAATTGGTCCGAGTCTTGCAATTAAGGGACGGTTGATGGGTGGATGCTATTAACAAGAATAATTAATACATTTGCTCACCAGATGGGTTCCAATACCGGGTCACTTCGCTAATGCTTATGGGTAGTGCTTTATTCTATTCGTTGAGACCTCGCCGATCTACGGGGGTGCAGGGGGCTAGTCCCCTGCAAACCCTGAGTCTGGTGTGTGTTTCTGGGTTCACTCTAGTCGAAGGTGTATTATGTGTATGTAATTATGACCTGGCTGCATGCATGCGTACGTGGAAAGCAATTCAAAGCGTAAGAGTTTTTGAACGACCTAATCATGGCTTTAGTTGATAAGCTGTCATCAGACTTGATGAAAGGACGGGTTGGTGAAGGCGTATCTGAGGGTGGTGTTCAATTGATCGTCAGTTTCCAAGTTCAAGGTGAATACAACGATGGATTCTACTATACGACTCAAAATTAGAGTATCCCCGATGGTAGATAGTGTTGGGATGTCTAATTTTGACGATTGGAATTCCAGAGAATAGATGTAGGTGAGTTCAGGGAATGGAGAAAAAGTTAGTCCGACATAGCGCTATCGTTGGATTTAACGGTGATGTAGTTGATAGAAATTTGCTCGTCAAGAGATATTGAAGGCCTGTGCCTCATCGTATTCGTGAATAGTTTCGTATGGAGAACTGACGGTTATTGAAGCAAGAGCCATCGCACGAACTTCGCCAATTAACTTGATGGCGGAAGAGTAGATGCAGTTGCTCGAGCACCAGTTGGAGAGTGAGTGGTATATCAACTTGGTGATTTTCGAACCTCTGCGCTAAGCTTTAGAGTGCCCAGTCACAGAAGGCACGAATCAGAGAGGACGGACAGAGCTCTTTAAGCAGTTGAAGGAACTTTATACCACGGAATCCTCCTCAATAAGTTATGGAATTACCTGATCTGGACCTCCTTTTTTTCACTTGGCTCTCTAGCATTACCACAGAAAACCCCTATTACAAAGCCGGCCCAGCGGATCTGGGAGTATACCCAATATACCAGTTAGTTGATTATGGGTTAGAATTGCAGGTTACGGCCCTGCGTTCCGGTATCTACGTGAGGTTTCTACGAATGAAAAGCATTGAATTCCTCGCGTTGGCCAAGAGAAATCACATAACAAAACTTGTAACTTGCTTTATTTTCTTGGCTCTCTATATCTGTCTTTACCTGAAGAGATCCTGGGACGACGCCTCGCAGAACAATTTTTTGATTCTTTTTACAACGACCGCTACGACTACCATAGCGCAAGTTTTGTTGACTGTGTACTAGTGGTCCACGCCGGCTTGATGCCGTTCAGAGGTTGGGCCGAATGGCTGTTCCCTAGTCTGAGACATTCCTGACAGGGGGATCGGCGAATGACAGATGCTCATATGCGGCGATCAATGCATGGTGTTTAATTTAAAACTAACCGACAAGTAATGAAACAGGGGTACGTACGTCGATCACGATATATGAAAGAAGCTGATAGTTACGGTCCTGTACTGTGGTGTGGTATTTGGTGCGTTTTCCGTCCTCAAAATCGACCAAGCAGTTTAAATAACGTTTCAGTATTTTATATTGCAACACTTTGCTTTTCCGTGAATCTCATACCATTTTGTTTCGTCCTTCCCCTGTTGTCAATGAGTGAATTAGTATATTGTACGGGTCATCAGCACTTCCGTGTTAAAGGTACATTCGCGGTATTTGCCCCTGCATTTTTTTTTTTTTTTTAACGCACAATAGCTTTCCTGGGGCGTTTCCGCAGACTCCAGAGCTTGCTTGGTTCGAGACTATGGGTAGTGTTTTATTCCTTCTATAAGTAGTGTAAAGAGAGGGGGAGAAGCTCCCTTAGCCCTTGTAATCCAAAGCCACAAGCTAACTCGTTTTCTGGGGCCACTTCCACAGTCCCCAGGGCCCTCTTCACTCGAGATTACAACAGCAGCTTATTATCACTATTTCATGAAACCAAGCAGAGCTAGGGTACAGGGAACTGGTCGTTACAATCCTTCTAACTCAAACTCAGAATAGAACCATTACCCATAGCTTCGAAAGAAGCGAGCCCAGGAGGTCTGGGGCATGCCTCCAGAAAACAACGACTGGGTTAGGATTTGCGTTCTTCCGTAGTTTCTTCCTTTGATCTTCTCAATCATTAAAATGATTGCAGAAAAATACTTTCGCTTCATAAACGATATTTCCTGATGCTCCAAACCTGTACAAAGCCGACCGGGGGGTTGGGCCCCTCCCTTAAGGCAGGTCTCACATATATCCAGAAATCTGGAATCACACTCCACACAATAGTTAGTTCCTCAACCAAGCATATCATATGTGCATGGGCGTTCCACAGAAAACACTTGGAATCGAAATGTGTGAAGGAATGCTCCTTAGACAAATCCGGGGTTTAACCTTAATCAGGGGGCGGATTTTGGTCCTGGCGATCATTACGGTAGTGTGTCCCTTTGTTCTGGAGACATGAAACAACACAAACGAACAAACGGTAGCCGGAGACAACAATGAACAGTTTAAGGAGTGTATCGATGCGTAGTTAGCGGACAATCGCAGATGTATGGAGCAAAACGAAGGCTTTTGTAGGTTGTGTGGGTTAGGGTTATCAGGGCGGAGCCTTATGAAGATAACAAAGGCGGCGGCTTGGAGCGGGCGGCGTCATGCCTGCATGGCGTGCAGCTGTTAGGGTTATGCATTGAATGGATCGAGTAAAGGGTGGCTGGGCAGGAAGGTAAAATAGAGGCAAGAATGAGATAGAGAGGTTTTAAGTATGCTCAGGAGTTGAAATTCATTCTTCGTTTTGCAATGAGAGGGTAAGGGTTGGCAATTATTTTGTTTTGGACACGTAGAGGAGCTGGGGAAAAGACGAGTGATCGGCAAGGGCGCTCTGTTTCGTCATAAGAGACAGCGAGCCTGCATAAATACTTAAAGACGCCAGTTTGCTGGTTGGTTCCCACCACATTATTTTTTTTCTCTCGACTGACGACAGCCCCACAACACGACGACGACAACGAGAGTGACTACACTATAGCACAATGGGGTCGCCAGAGAAGAAGGGAGTTGAGGAATTTGACTTTGAACAGCAGGGCAAGAATGCTGTCGACGATGCCACTGCAGCCGCGGCTTCTAGCACGCCCAAGCGAGACAAGGTAAAGGATGTCAGCGGTGAGGGTGAAGGCGAGGCTGAGGACGCGTCTCAGGTGAGTTAATTGACTTTTTTTGTACGTACGTACCAGGACAAGGTTTTAAAGGGAGAGAGAAGTGTCAGGTTTCCTTCGTATTGAAATGCTGCGACGCGGAAAGTCCCTGCTTAGCAACGGGGCTGCGAGTGCCCTGAACTTCATGGTACGACGAGAAAACGCGTCAATATAGAGTTACTGACTGACATTTATATAGGAGGAAGGTGCAAAGAAGTCGGAAGGACCTCGGCCAACGGAGGAGGAAATTCCTGAAGAGGAACAATTTGAAGCTCCTGAAGAGGAACAACAGGCAAAGGCGTCACAAGCTGAGGCGTCTACATCCAAGTCTGTGGATAAAAAGACATTGAAAAAGAAGGAGGAAGAACGCCTGAAGGAGAAGAAGAAGCGTACACCACGTCAACCAGATTATACTGGTTGGAAAGAAGTCGGAGGTTGGGATGAACGTTATAAGCTCACGTCTAAAGATGAAGCCGAAGACTTACTTCAACGCTCGACCTTGTTGGAAAACTATATCTCTGAAAAGTATTATGGAGATTGGTATCACAACATTGCGCTTATTGTTGTGTCAGCCTTCTTTTCGTGGCTTGTCGCGCGTTTGGGCGGTGGTCTAGGGTGGCTAATGATTGTCTTGGCCTTTACAGCTACTGCTTACAGAACATCTGTTCGCCGATTGCGCAGAAATACACGTGATGATATTGCCCGTGAAATGGGGCTAAAGAAGTTAGAGAGTGACATTGAAACTTTGGAATGGCTTAACTCATTTTTGGTCAAGTTTTGGATTATCTATGAACCAGTCCTTTCTGAAACTATTGTGGCTACCGCCAACCAGGTTCTCATTGACGCTACTCCGGGGTTTATTGAATCTTTGTCGATCGATACTTTTACCCTTGGTACCAAACCACCACGTATCGACCATGTTCGAACTTTCCCCAAGACTGCTGATGATGTGGCCATTATGGATTGGAAGTTTTCCTTCACACCCAACGACACTGAGGATTTGACTGCGCGCCAACTCAAGAACAAGGTTAATCCAAAAATTGTTTTGGGTGTCCGTGTTGGTAAAGGGGTCGTTTCCAAGAGCTTGCCAATCTTGGTTGAAGATATGTCCTTTAGCGGGTTGATGAGAGTCCGTATCAAGATGATGACTTCGTTCCCTCATATTCAGACGGTTGATGTGTCGTTTTTGGAACCTCCTGAATTTGACTTTGTTTTGAAACCAATTGGTGGTGAGACGCTTGGGTTCGATATCAACGTTATTCCCGGTTTGCAATCCTTCATCAAGGAAATGGTTCATTCCAACTTGGGCCCAATGTTCTATGCTCCAAATGCCTTCCAGTTGAACGTTCAACAGATGCTTTCTGGTGCTGGTATTGATTCTGCTGTTGGTGTTATCGCAGTTACTGTGTACAATGCCAAGAGTCTCAAGGGATCCGAAGCTATTGGTAACACGATTGATCCGTACATCAAGTTCTCCTTCAATGAGCGTGAAGAATTGGCTCGTTCTGATGTCAAGTCTGACACTAAGAACCCGACTTGGAATGAGACCAAGTATCTTTTGGTCAAGAACTTGAATGAGGTGCTCACTATGGAAATTGTGGATTTCAATGACCATCGAAAGGACAAACCAATTGGTGTTGTCAACTTTCCCTTGGAAACTCTTGCTGAAAAGCCAGATCAACAGGGTCTTTCCTCTCCAGTTCTTTCTGGTAACAAGAACAGGGGTGGTCTTGTTTATGATGTTCATTACTTCCCTGTTCTTGAAGGTAGAACCCTTGATGATGGCACTGTTGAACCACCTCCAGAGTCCAACACTGGTATTGTCAAATTCACTGTTCATCAATGCAAGGAGTTGGATACTACCAAGTCCCTTGTTGGCCAGCTTACCCCATATGCTGAAATGGTTGTCAATGATCATGTGGTGAATCAGTCCAAGTCTCTCAAGCGACAAAACAACCCAGTTTGGGACGAGTCGTATGAATTCCTTGTTACCAACAGAAACAAGTGCAAGCTTGGTGTCAACATTAAGGACTCTCGTGGTCTTTCTAGTGATCCCGTTGTTGGTTCTTACAAGGTTGCCTTGAAGAACCTCTTGGCACAAACAGAGGCTGGTCAGGACTGGTACGAATTGACCCCAAGCGGCCGTCTGAGAATGTCTGCCACCTTTAAACCAGTGGGTCTCAAGGCCACTGAAGGCTCTGCATATATTGAACCAATGGGCATATTCAGATTCCATTTCAAGACTGCTCAGGGCTTGCCCAACTTGGAAACCATTGGTAAGATTGATCCATATGTGAGAGTGTTTGCTGGTGGATTCCAGAGAGGACGAACTGATTATTTGGATGACACCCTTACTCCCTATTGGGATGAAGTTGTTTACGTGACTGTGCAAAACCCAAGCCAAAAGCTCGTCGTTGAGGCCATGGATGCTGAAAAGATGGGCAAAGATCGATCTCTTGGTTCTTTTGAATTTAGCGCATCTGACTATGTTCAACAAGATGCCAACGGAAACTACATCAAGAGTGAAGTCTTTGAAAAGACCACTGAGGTTGCCCTCCCACACAAGGGACCAAAGGGTTCCATCACCTATAGTGTGCAGTTCCTTCCCAACATCGTTGTTTTGGATCCCGAAGAAGCTGAGGAAAAGAGAAAGGAACGTGAGCGAAAGGCTGCTGAACGACAAGAGGCCATTGACAACGGGGAAGAAGTTCCAGAGGAGAGTGAAGAAGAAAGCGATGCAATGGATGGTGTTGAGATGCCATTGGAAGAACAGTTGAAGTATGGCAGTGGTATTCTTGGCTTCATCATCAACTCTGTTCAGGGAGCTGGCGATGGCACGTATCTGCGAATCTACTTTGACAAGGCAGCTTACCCAGCTTACGTCTCCAACAAACTAAAGGGTGGCAAGGCCAAGTTGATGGAAACTGGTGAGACCATGATTCGTGAATTGGAGTTCTCGCAAACCACTTTGGAAATTGTGAGCAAGGAGGGCGCCAAACAAGAAGATGCAATTGCCAAACTCAACATCCCCACCTATAAGCTTCTACAAAACTCCTTTGGTGCTGACCGAGTTTTGAAGCTGAGTGGTAAAGGCAACAGTCAAATCAGAGTTACCTTGAGAACACGTTATTTCCCTATTGAGATGGAGCTTGATCCAGTTGAATCCATCAACAACCAGGGTAATCTCCGTGTTGATGTTTTGGATGCAGCTGATTTGCCACCCGCGGATCGATCCGGCAAGAGCGACCCATATGTTGTCTTCAAGTACAACGACATCAAGGTGTACAAGTCCAAGGTTCAGAAGAAGACGCTCAGCCCCATCTGGAACGAGTGCTTTGAAACCGAGATTTCCAACAGACAGAGTGACAAGCTTATCGCCGAGGTCTATGATTGGGACATGGGCCCAGGTGACGACGACTTTTTGGGCAGTGCAGTTGTCAACCTCCCAGAACTTGAGCCCATGGAGGGGCAAGTTCAAGTATTGCAACTCACTGGCGTCAAGGGCGGTGGCAAGCATCACGACAAGACTCCTGGTCTGCGTCTCAAGCTAACATTCAAGCCAATGTATGTCACCAAGAAGCACAGCTCCAGCGACTTTGGTGCCACATTTGCAGGCACCATTGGTGTTCCAGGCAAGATGATCACCGAAGTTGGTGGCCAATCTGTCAAGATGGTTGGTAACGTTGCTGGTGGTGCGTACAATGTTGCCGGCGGCGTTGCTGGTGGTGTTGCTGGTGGTGTCGGTGCTGTCGGTCACAAGGGAGGTAGCCTCCTCAAGGGCCTCACTGGTAGAAAGAAGAAGGATAAGGATAATGCGGCTGCTGGTGACACATCTGTCGATGCCGGGGAGGCTGACGATACTGTTGACACCTCTGCCCAAAGCATTCGAACCACACAATCCAACACTCACAAGCGAGCAGCTTCATCCTCTACTGACCGATCAGCTGTCCCAGGAAGCGGTGAATTGAAGCCTGGTCAGGTCACTCTCGTTATGGCCAGAGGCTTTGACGTGGACAATCTCCAGATCCGGGTATCTGTCTTCACCAAGAAGGAGCGTGAGATCCACAAAACGAACGTCAAGCCGACTGATGGAGAGGTCAAGATCGACGAAAACGTTGCCTTCAAGTCCACGCCTGATGGCACTCTCATCTTCAGAGTCCGCGAACACAAATCTCTCGGCCGTGACTCCGAAATCGGCGAAGGAACCCTCGTCGTCGGCGAATCTGCTGGTGGTCAACAATCTGTCACAATCGGAAATGGAGAACTTTTGGTTTACGTCAATTATTAATATGCTTAGATCAGGGTTAATAGTCAATTAATTTATGAAACCCCCCAAACATAACACCCAATCTCTTGTTATTTCCAGAAAGAATCAAAGCGATGGCACTCCTCAAAACGTCATAAGGTGTTCTTTCCATAATGAACTAAGGCATTAGCCCCGCGAGGCTTTAATTCAGTTCTCAGCTTAGTTTGATCCTTTTAGCAAAAGAACCAGAACCTTTGAGATTGAGGCTGCACGTAGTTGTTTGGTTCTTTCAAGAAACCTTCTAAGTTTAGTCCGTACGTGGAAGTTCGTGAGCTTTTTGCTCATGTGAATGTAGAAACCGACCGACCAATGAGACCGCTGATGTATTCTAAGCTGTTTGTTGTACCAATATGTGGTAGAGGCAATGTCAGCCAAGCCGGATAAAGGTGGGACAAATCTTATAAATTGTCAACGGAACCTGCTGGCTGATTTAGCTGTACGTATATACGGGTCTTTGAGGAAGAATGTCACCTAGGCCTATAAACCAACCCATTACACAGAGCATTACGAAATACTATATGCTTGAGTAAAAGGTAGCACGTGATATTTAAAACACTCATGACGCAGTTCGGTTGCCGCCGCTTGGAGGATGAGAGAATTGGATTTTCGGGTTCGTTCTGGAACGACGAAGAATGTTCACAGCTGAAGCTTAATTTGCAGAGCCACTGTTTGGTTCTCTGATAAAGTGAGAATTGGATAGAGGGCTTTACTTTCTACCACACGTAACCTAGCCCAGAAGTAGTGTTTTCTGTGGGCATGCCCCCAGACCCCCTGGGCTCGCTTCGCGAGGTTATGGGTAGTTTTCTTTCTTTCTACTGGTTGAAGCCTCGCAGAGCCATTGGTTGTTGATAAAGTGAGAATTGGTTAGAGGGCTTTACTTTCTACAAAACACCCGACTAATAGTTTTCGGCGAGTCCTTGTTTGGTTCTTTTTTAAAAACAACGCAAGGCATTTCATTGTAAGCCTCGTCAAGTTAAATGTTTTTCTGTTTTTTTTTTCTGTTTTTTTCTTTTTTAAGAATAACCAACGTGATTACTGATTGAACTTCGGCTAAGTAATATGCAAATTGTAGTGAGATTAATTATAAGTGGGAGAGGGGTACCAAAATAAATTATTTGATGTTAGCGAGACGAGAAGTGTTAAGATGAACGTTAATGTCCAAGTTGTCTGTGTTATCCGCGATAACGTCGAGACGATCGTTTTGTCTGTTAACTTCCTCGTTGGTTGTGACGGCGAGTTTGTTTAGGCGGCCCACAGCTGCGGAGATGCCGTCGAGATTGTCATCGATTTCATTTTCAATATCCTCATCTTCTGAGTCTGCCTCAAACTGATACTTGGATCGTTCGAGGGTGTTTCGTTGTTTGTACTTCTGGGCCAATTCCGATTTGGACTTGAGACCACCCTGCACACGTTGAGATGAGTCGTAGGCAGTTTGTCTACGGGTCTCCCTCTCAATCTGGCCTTGTCTATGCTCCGCCTTGATTTGCTGCTCCTTCTCCTGCAATCTACGCTTGGCTGAGAAGGGGTTTGATGCGTGGATGGCAAACAGCGAGCGGTTGAGCTTTTTGAGTTCCCTGGCCTTCTCCTCGGCGATTTTGTTCTGCGTGCTGGCCAGCGCCAGGTTGTGCTCCGTGTTGGCCAGACGTTCACCCTGGGAGCCAAGCATTCCAAGCGTGTTTCGTCCTGATTCCTCGGCCTCAGCAGCAATTCTCAATGCATTACGAGTGGATTGAGCAGATTGCTGCTTGGTGAAACGCATTTGGCTCTTGATCGCCTCAACGTCCTCATCTTCAGAATCCATCTCCTTCTCCTCGTTACCATAACTATCCGTACCGTTGTTGTTATTACTACTGTTTGGTCGAACGATCTCTTCGTCGTCGTCGTTAGCAGGTGATGACATCGTAGAGCGTCCAGGAAGTCCGCCATTTGCATTACCATTACCGTTGGCTGGTGGGTTGTACCCCTTGAATAGTTCGTTTCGTCGTTCATCGGTCTCACCTCCCGCAGAGACGCTGCCAAACCGGGTGTTGTACGAGGTCTCGGCCGACGCATATGGAGAAGGCCCCACAGGGGGCTGATTGTCCATAGTTCTATACGAAGGTGGAGGGTTGGTGGACGCCACGCTAGGCTGGTAACTCAACTGGGCACCCGCATATGGGTTTGACCCCGGAGGAGGACCTTGCTGCTGAGCATATGGATTTCCACCAGGACCCGGTGGAGGTACATTTGCATACGGGTTGCCACTGGCCGGAGGAGGTCCCTGTCCAGCTCCACCGCTGGTAAGTCTCTGGGCATGTTCAGAATATTGTCCAAACTTGGTTCCTCGCTTATTTTTGGACTTGACGGGAACACCAGCCTCCTCAAGGAGCTCCCGGTGCTGTTCCGGAGTGAGCTCCTTGTTCTTTTTGCCAAACATCTTCTTCATGATGGAATGCCTCTTCGTGTCAAGAAAGATCCTGGCTGAGCCTCGTTTGATTTACCCAGATCAACGGTCGGGCCGGCGTGTATAAAAGGGGCAAAGGTTCCGCAATGTTCGCAGTGCTCATTTATACGCGCGAATATCTACCGCCTCCATCAACCGCCTCATCAGCACAGCCACAAAAACTCCTCTGCTGTTATTTATTTAGTTATTCTAAGAATAAACTAGTTTATCAGTCCTATTTTAGGCCATCGCCATGTTTTTTTCCGCCTACAAATGCTCAGCCTCTAAATTTGAGATCCCCATGCGGCTTAGCCATCCCCCTGCCCTTCAGGGATTCGATTCACATTCTTTCGTATTAAGTTAGTTCGTTCCCCACACAACATGTTGTTCTGTATTGTTCTTTTTAAAAAAAGAACCAAAAGCATTAGCTCTGCGAGGCTTACCAGGTTGTAGTGCACCTTAACTTTTACTCTTTAGCAAGGGAACCAAGCTTAGCTCCGGGCTTACTTGTTATCATTGTATTTACTCTTCAAAGAAGATGCAAGGATCAAAGACCAAAAGCATTCAGGCTTTGGTGTGAGTTAGGACTGACCTGCGTTTTAATCGGCACTTTAATTCTACGAAATAAAACGCAGACCATTTTATTTATTTATTTATTTTTTAAAGAACAATGCAGGAAATCGTACTCTGTACATAAGGGGTATATTGGAAGATAAGCTAAATACGATGCTAGAACAGTCCTCGAGCTCCAGTACGTTAAAATAAAATATCATGCAATTTCTGTAAGTAGAGACCCCCAGGAAAACTAAATTGTTACCTATAGTTTCGAGTGAACTGCATGTCCCAGAAAACAAGCTACTGGGTTAGGATTTGCAGGAGGCCAGCTCCCTGCATCCCCGTGGCTCTGCGAGGCTTCAACGAATAGTTAGAACTGAACGACTACCCATAGCTTCGAGCGAAGCGAGCCCTGGGGGTCTGGGGGCGTGCCCCCAGAAAACAAGCTACTGGGTTAGGAATTACAGGGGCCAGCCCCCTGCACCCCCGTGGCGTAATCCAATGGAAACAAACAAACAAACAAACAAAAAAAAGCCTCACGGAAGCAGCCCACTTAGCCAAATCTCGGCGAAGCCGACCATTGGAGTCTGGGGAGTGCCCAGTAAAGCCTCTCGATCGAGGTCGTGTAGTTTTTTTTTTTTCAGTTGGGACATAACTACGGTCGCAATGAAATTTGTCGGGTTAGTGAGTGGGGGTAAGGACTCGTTATTCAATATACTACATTGTGTGGAGAATGGGCATGAATTAGTGTGTTTGGCAAATCTGCATCCTCCTGAGGGTGTTGCGGATGAAATGGATTCGTTTATGTACCAGACTGTGGGGTATCATGCGTTGTCTATGTATGGAGAGTGTTTGGGTGTTCCGCTGTATAGAGGTGCAATTGAAGGCTCGTCCAAGGCAATTGGGTTAGAGTATGAAGCGACAGAGAAGGATGAAACCGAAGATTTGTTCAGGTTGCTCAAAACCGTGAAGGAGTGCCAGCCGGAGGTCGAGGGAGTGTCTGTAGGCGCTATTTTGTCGAATTATCAGCGCACCAGGGTGGAGGATGTGTGCAATAGACTCGGACTGACCTCATTGGCATTTTTATGGCAGAGACGACAGGACGAACTGTTGGATGAGATCGTTGACTCTGGTGTTGATGCCAGAATCATCAAAACTGCAGCTGTTGGGCTGGGGAAACAGCATCTTGGTAGAAGTCTGGGTGAAGCGAGAGCCGACCTGATAAAGTACCACGAAATGTATGGAATCCATCTCTGCGGCGAGGGAGGCGAATACGAGACGCTCGTCGTCGATGCTCCCATATTCAGAAAACGACTGCATCTCGACATGCAGAACAGCCACATCAAAGACCTTTCAAGTGAGTTTGTTTCCTACTTAGAACGCATTAAAGTTGATCTCCATGAGAAGGATACTAGTCCACAATCATGGCATATCCCCGTACCACCGTTGCTCAACGAGAGGTTCCGCGAGACCCACGACGAAGACTGTCCTGACATCGACTACCCGTCAACAGGCACTACGGAAACCTCAAAAGACGAAAAAGCTGTTTACATTGAATGCCAATCATCGACTTATCGAACCGAAAACGACGCAATTGTTTTCAACAACTTGCAATCTCCGGACAATAACAATCCTGACATTGAGAAGGAAACACAACGTGTGTTTAACCTCTTGGATGAGGAGCTGCAGAAACACAATCTGGACTACGCCTCACTGACCTCAATTACGCTCCTTCTTAAGGACATGGGTGATTTTGATACCGTGAACCGAATCTATAAGACTCGTTTCAGCAGATCTTTGCCACCCGCACGTCTGTGCATAGCGACCCGCAGAATAGTTGGAATGGTGCAGCTTTCGGCAGTTGCCTCAGAAGCGGCTCGCACTGGACTACATGTGCAGGGATGCAGCTATTGGGCCCCGTCCAATATCGGGCCATATTCCCAGGCCATCTTCACCAACGATGTGTACTACTTCTCTGGCCAAATCGGCCTTATCCCCGCCACCCTCCAGCTGCATACATCTCTGAAAACCCAGTCAATCCTGGCGCTGCAGAACCTTGTCAACGTGGCCGTCGCACAGAGTGCAGACATCAACGCTGTGTTCTGTTTCATTACCGACCGCAATCTCTACAAGCCGATTCAACAGATCTGGAAGTCAGTAGCCCAGGCGTTGGACCCGGTGGAGACCCTTGTCAAAGCTCGGAACAACCTCGTTGTGGCCGTCGTCGACAACCTCCCCAAAAATGCCGCAGTCGAATGGGCAGCTCTCGGCTCTACCAGTACTTCCTGTGCTGAATTCTTTGTTACTTCGACTCTCCCGAAATCTCACCTCCAGTCAATCGTATTCACAACCACACGTACCTCAACTCCAGGCCACGTCATTCCCGTCAATGCCGTCTATGATGCCAACTCTAGTCAAATTTCATTGGCGGCTGTTGTAATGTAAAATATTAGCTGTGTGTTCTGGTGGCACGACCCCGGTCCCTTAGGCCCGCTTCGCGAGGATTGGGTTAAGTTCACGTGCTAGATGACATCTTTTGTACCTTTTTACAGACAGAAAAGAATAAAGCTGTTAAAATGTGTATTTTCTAGGGCGTTCCCCCAGACCCCAGGGTCCGGTAAAACTGTTTCAACGAACTGGAGCCAATTGTTTCTGGGTCTTCAATATGAACAAAGCTATATAGCGGAAGCAATCGACTCTCTTTTGAATGGTTCAGCCCCCTACATCCCCGGGCTGAACATTACCCGTAACCTCGAGCGAAGCGAGCCCTGGGGGTCTGGGGGCGTGCCCCCAGAAAACACACATCTGGGTCAGGATTTGCAGGGGCCAGCCCTGCGAGGCTTCTAAGCATGTGTAGTAATTTCTAGATTGTATTGAATTGAACGAGATGGAGCCCCACAGGGCCAATGTTTAGTTTTAGGTGTTTTTTTTTTTAAACAGGGCCAATGTTTAGTTTTAGTTTTTTTTTTTTTTTAAAAAAAAAGAACCTAACTGCTACCTAACTGCTTGAAGAAAATACGAGCAATGGCTTTATGCATCATACATCCGGCAATAAAACGACGTAATTATGGGCCTAGGTTGGACGATATTACCGAGCACCGGAGTGCCGAGCCGAGCTTACGATTAACAAATACTTAAAAGTGCAATGCAGTTCCGATCCCGGATGAAATATCGTGCAGCGGATCGACAAACCTTAAAATTTTTTTGTCTCACCTCGGGACCCTTACCCCTTTAAGAACACGATAACGGCCTTCAAAGCAAGTCCGGATGAAATGACATCTTTATTGAACCAATCGAAACTACTGTGAGTCCGTCGCAGTTTTGGTGGCAAGCCAATACTGTGTCGTTTCTTGGGACAGCAAGCAGCAATTTTTTAAACGCTTTTGCTTACCACGTGACTTCAGAGGGCCACCCCCCAGACCCTCCTGGGTCGGCTTCGTTTGGGTAGCCCCTAACCTTCTGAGAAGCTTAACTAACGCTTTTGTTTCTTTTCTGGAAAAGAAGAGGGTTTCCAGGTCGAATGGTTTTCTGGGGGCACGCCCTCAGACCCCCTGGGTTGTTTTCTAGATACAGGCTAGTTCGTTAAATCTATTATATCCGAGTCCCGAATGTCAAGAGAGGACTATATATCAAAGCGTTATATATCAGTAGTTCAAGCATTTGAAACTGTCAATCATATTGTGGTGGCGCCTTTTCAGGGGGCACGCCCCCAGACCCACTTCACTTGAAGCTATGGGTAGTGCTCTTCGGATCTTTCTATTCGTTGTAGCCTCACAGAGCCACGAGGCCAGGGGGCCGCCCCCCTGCAATCCTAACCCAGAACTGGTTTTCTGGGGGGCACGCCCCCAGACCCCAGGGTTCGCTTCGCTCGACGTTATGCGTAGGGCTCTTTGGTGGTTTCGTCTAGCTGGGCTGATGGATGTAGTTGGGGGTTTTTGGCCTGACTGCTGTAGGGTTTGGGGCGTTGATTTCCACAATGGTATTATGGTTTGCGCAGGGAAATCGAACCTGACATCTGAGCTCAATGGGCGGACCAACGAAGTGAATAGGCCAATTATTCCTTCAACTATTCACAAGACCTTACGTGATATCCACTCGCGAAGTGGGATCTGGAGGCTGGCCACCACCAGTCGTTGAAGGTAGTATTAGTGTATTATTAGGTTAGAATAAATATATAGTGTTCTTTGGATTAAACAATGACGGCAGAGGGGGTTGGAGGTGGCTGAACGATAGTTTGTCCATGAGAGGTTGACTGTGGGGAAGTGTAATCGTTTGGATAGTAGATGGCAAGGTCTACTCCGGGAATGTACACATTGTTATCCCAGTCATAACCCGCAAAGTATTCGCCAACCTTGTCGTAGCCGAGGGCCACCATGTGGGTGGAAGGTGTAAAGTCCGTGACAGCGCTAGAGATGAGGCCGTCTAGCTCTGAATAAAGAATGTAATGGTTATCTGAGCGGTGAACAACAATGCATGCACATTGACTCGGTTTATGCAGGACTGTTTGGCCAACGCGGTATTGCCCTGACTGCGACATGGGTTTGAGCTTCTCGTTGGCGTATGCGCCCAGATCCTTGTATTCCGGTACAAGTTTGGTCTTTAGGACACCAAAATGGTCCAGAACAAGATGACGTGCGTATTCAGGACTCATTTGATACACTGTTTCCAACATATTTGGTCGTTGGTACCACATGTTGGAGATGATATACGCCGCACACCATGTGGCGTCCTGTACCTCGGTTCTGTCAGTGCCAAAGAGGATCTTGACAGTCATCAGACGCAGGAACGAGTCGGCGAGCTTGGGGACATTTGTCGACGACTTTTGCTGGGCGTTCGCCACAAGCTGCGGTACAATTGTCGACCGCGCGTTGACCATGGCGTCGCGTACGAGGGCGTTGGCCACAGTCGTGACAGACGACGGCTTCAGCAGGTGGTCTGTGATCTCCATGTTGTGATCAATGCATTTCTGGATAAGGGCGGTCTTGGAGATCAATGGAGAGGAGGTAGAGGTCACGTCTAAAAAGAAGCACCCGCCGTCTTCTTGAGCGGGGTCCTCAATTCTAGCAAATGTCTGGAAGGGGAGCACGACCAGGGAAACTTCTATGTTGCAGTATTCCTTGCCGTACCATGCATAGAGACCCAACAAGGAGACATCGCTCAGGGACTTGAGCGAGGTGTCCGTCATCAAGTCGACCTTTGTCCGACACCCGTCCGGCTGGGGCAGGGAGAAGTGGTGTGCTAGCAGCCAAGCACGCTGTGTTACAGGTAGCTTCATATCCATTCCATCTCGTTGAAGCAACATGAGCCCGAGTGGAACCGAAAATAGTTCTGGGAGGTCAACTGTCTGTTCCTTCCGCAGTGTGTTGAAGTTGTGGAAGGCCGACAGAAGGTCAAGAACGGTGTGACTAGCTGGGTTTTGGGCAATCCGCTGTAGGGCGTGCATGCAGCGACAGTTCTGAATTGAATTCAGACAATGAACAGCATAATACTGATGTGAAAATAACCCCTTGCCCTTCATGACCACCTCCTGCAGAGGCATGGTAGCAAACGGGCCGTGACGGGCAATGTCCACCAAAGCCTCCAAACGCCTCTCACGGGACGACGAAGCCTTGACGACCATTCTTGGCATGTCGTGGAACAAACGCATTTGCTCATAATACATGTCACGATGACTCGTAATCGCGGCAATCTCGTGCTCCGCCAGACCCAGCTGTCGTGTATACAACTCCATCATGCTCGGCTTCCAAAACTTGTTTTCGCCAGAAATCTCCCGCAACCGGGCACTCACATGGCCCAGAGCACTCAGCGAGTCGATATCCGGCGTCAGATATTCGCATACAATATATAGCAATTCGCTCGGCAGGCGTTCCATCATAGCATATGTCTAGCAGTGCAAATATAGGGTTAGCACAGGGTGGGGTATTCCGTAGTATTTATAGCAGTCGCCCGATCCAAATCCCTTGCCCAGAACAACGTAGGTTAATTATCGATAAATTTTTTTTACCCCACAGAAAAGGATCTGCTGACTGGATGTACTTCCCAATTTGGCAACCTCCCGGCTCTCCCCAGTTGAGTAATCCGATCCTCTCCTCCCCAACGACACAACACCGTCTCTCTCGGCATTCTATTACATATCTAGTAGCACGTTAAAAACTAGCAGAGCATACAACAACTGCACATACAACTGCATAGATTGGCTCTCCAAGGGCAGAAAAATTCATTTTCTTTCTCCATATTTATTTTTTTTACCTCCTGGCGTGCCCATGCAGCGCGATGCGCGAATAAACGGGTTTTTCTCCAGCAAAATTAAAAAAAGAAAAGAAATCTCGTTCCTGAAACTCGAATTCGTGTCTATTCCCACGGCCAACTTATTCCAATTGAAATTGAGATTTGAGGGTTGGATGAATATTCCTAAATTCAGCTAGCTTAAAGAACAAGAATCCTGTATTGCACTGTGTAGCATATCTTTTTTTTTTTTTTTTTTTTTTTTTTTTTTTTTTTTTTTTT
>JAJMDO010000062.1:31939-66164 GCA_030573635.1 Blastobotrys ciferrii | reverse complement strand
CCCAGGCCCTTGGGTCGGCTTCGCCGAGGTCTACTGCAGCAGAACTAGCACTTTTGCTTCTTTTCTGGATAAGAACAAAGAGCTACAATGTTCGTTGCTTACCTAGCCTATTAATAGTTTTCTTGATACAAGCTGTGATTTACGTGATTGGACTTCGCCGCCGTAGGGCGATATTGTACTTTCCGGGAGCAAGTTTCTGATTCTCTAGCCCAATTGACAGTTAAAGCTTGAACAATATATTATGGAGACAAGCTTCAAACGCTATGGTTTCTCTCCACGGGTAGATGAAGTAAAGCTTACATTTTGGTTTATATTTTTTGTGCCCATAAAAATAACGCTGCCGATATTCTCGCGGGATAAATGCAGAAGTGAGCTTCTTCAAGGAAAATGAACCAATACTTTTTCCCCCATGACTCTGCGAGGCTTCAAAGAATAGACTCATAGCCTCGAGCGAAGCGAGCCCAGGGGGTTTGGGGGCCTGCCCCCAGAAAACAACAACTGGGTTACGTTTGGAGGGGGCGAGCCCCCTGCAACCCCGTGGCTCTGCGAGCTTCAACGAATGCAAGAAAGAACCACTACCCATAGCCTCGAGCAAAGCGAGTCGCAGTCATATCAACTCAGATCGAATGTTAGTTGTCTGATTAAATTGGATAGGGTGACGTGAAAAGCACTCGTTTGGGAAGGTAAGATTGTTCTAGGTCTAGCTAAGCCCATAATGTCTCAGCCGTTCTAGGATAAATGGGATGTCCGAAGATTTGGTGCATGTACATATGCACAAAATCTCCGTTAGAATGGTTTCTTTTGGCTTCTACGCCCAGACCGCAGATATACTCCTGGAACTGCTTCGCAGAAGGTTCGTAGAAAACTTAAGGTCTTAATTTATATTAACTCCTCAAAAAGAACGTAAAAATGAACGGAAAGACTTTGTTTCCTTCGTAGGGCCCACGCAGAGTGCGTCGAGCTCTAGCTTCACTTCGCAGAGAGGTTCTAAACAAAAGCATACAAGCCAATTTTCGTACTTATAAAAATGAATGTATAGTTTCTTTTATCCGTGGCCAGCCCCAGGCCCGTAGCGCCGCGAAACAGAGACTTGGAGAGTAACCTATAACCCCCACCGCTGTTTTTGGCTCCTTTTTAGAAAAGAACAAAATGGAGCCATCTAGAAAATTCTAAGTAGATTAACTATCGCTCGGTACATGCGTGCGGCGCAACGCCGATCAGTCCATCGTGATGGGATCTGCTCAACGATAACTGGGATCATGTCTGCAGATCTATTGGCGGTGCCATGTAACTGACGCACCCATAGCAAACTCCGCGCATATGGTCTGCTAATGCTAATTGGTGTACGCATGGTTCAATTGCTTTGGGGACTCGAACGAATTGTGGCCGACTCCAACCTCTGCAAACCTAACCCAGAAGTGTTTTCTGGGGGCACGCCCCCAGACCCCCTGGGCTCGCTTCGCTCGAGGCTATGGGAAGTGTTCTATTCTTACTTACTTTGATGTTCGCATTAGGTTTCTAAAAAGATTCAGTTTACAGATGTTTATGGAAATTGGACCTAAATTACGTCCTCTGGTAGCCTTAACGGAAGTAGCAATAGGGTTCATAGGTTACACTGGACACTACCCATAGTATCGAGCGAAGCGAGCTCAGGGGGTCTGGGGGCGTGCCCCCAGGAAAAATATCTGTCTTGCACTGCTCTTATTCCAGAAGTGAGCAAAAAAGTGTTGTCCTGATTCGCCTAGCCAACCGATACAAGCTTGACCCTGGTATAGACAGTGGTATTCGCTTTCCTCTTCCAGTAATAATTCAAAAAGTGTATCCAATGACATGATACATATCCATGGTAATGTTCGGAAAGGTATTGAAGAACAGCAGAACATTACCGCCCCACTGCCACTAATCATCATACACTAACAACGGAAGAAAGCGATATTATAGTCAACTCTTGGGGAAGATGACCATGAACCCTAGAACTGTTCGCCGATTGACTTTTGGTATTTTCTGCAAAGAGTAGTGAATACTACCAACACTCTAGCGGTGCTAATCCAACATTTTGTGAAATTCTGTCAACTGGAGAACCAATTTTATCATTTCCTTCGATTTACATTAAAAAGGAAGCAAAGGTCTTGTTCTCCTTCACAGTAAACGGGTCCATGAAGCAGAGCCACTGGAGAGTTTGGGCCTTCTCCCCCAAAAACCATTCTATATCCATCTTCCGTCGTTCTTTTCTTCATCAGAGGTTTATACCCATTTTCCCCTGTGACACAGCTGCGGGGATCTACCGCCTTCATAAAACAACGGGGCCGACTAATCGTCAGTTCGGCCTCCCAGAACACTGTCAACACGTTCTGGGATTACGTTTTACTTTCTATTCGTTGAAGCCTCGCAGAGCCACGGGGGTGCAGGGGGCTACCCCCCCGCAAACCTAACCCAAGTGTAGTTTTCTAGGGGCACACCCCCAGACACGCTCGAGGCTATGGTCCATTCTATGTAGTCTCGCAGTGCAGCCTTGACATTGGTTTCAGCCTCGCCGTCCTCCGATATCCTAATACTCTTCTTTTCAGTCCCCAACCCCCCTGAGCTCGCTTAGCCCGGAGATATGGGTAGTTGAAGCCTCGCAGAGCCATGGGGGTGCAGGGGGCTAGGCCCCTGCAAACCTAACCCAGGTGTAGTTCTCTGGGGCACGCCCCCAGACCCCCTGGGCTCGCTTCGCTCGGAGCTGGGTAGCAGTTATTATTCACTATTCGTTTAAGCCTATGCCGATCAGGTCCCCGCCGTGCATAGCTTAGCATACGAAACTGACATGCATGAAGCTTCACTCAAGAAAATGCCGACCAAATCCTACCTTACTGGTTGCAATCCGTCCATCCAATATCTAGGCAAAGCCACCCATGCCGTATCATTCCATTAAATCCATCGACCAATCTTTCAAGCACAAGGAGAGCGTGCGAGCCCTGTTTCGAAGAAGAAGTTGTACTAGCTCAAGTGAGGCAAATTGGATATAGGCAATCGAACCTCCGCAGCACCAATGCTTTGATTTTTATTTAAGAAAAAGAATTGAGCTAAACTGCACTTGTGATCTCTCTGGGAAATTATGTATCAAGGTCTGCTGCCAGGACCGTGTTCAAAAATTCAAGTTCTGCAGGACCAATGTATTCGGGTCTTGTTTGTTTAACGCCATAGACCTCAAACCCAGACCAAGTGTCGCGCTGGACAACCCCCAATTTGTCCGAGAATCTCCTTATACCAGCTAATATACGTCTTTCAACCCGGAATACGAGGACCCGGGGGTCCTCTGAGAAACAATATGCAACCCAGGAAGGTTCAGGCACAGCCCAATTGAAGGTGTTGATCAAAATAAAGGTTTCGGCCAGGCAGGTTGTGTGTCAATGGGAGGATCGGACATAAAAGCCGAGGTTTGCTCTTCGCAGGAGTAACACATAATAACTACAGGATGCCTATTGAAGGATTGGGACAAATTGACCAGGTCTACGACGGATCTGGGCTGAAGATTGGTATTGTTCATGCACGATGGAACGACAAGGTGATCAATGCGCTCGTTGAGGGCGCACAGTCTCAGCTCAAGAAGATGGGCGTCAAATCCGAGAACATTGAAATTATGTCAGTCCCCGGCAGTTATGAGTTGCCCTTTGGAACCAAGACCCTGGCAAAGGCTGCCAGCTTCGACGCTATCATTTCCATCGGCGTTCTCATCAAGGGCTCTACCATGCACTTTGAATACATTGCTGACGCCGTTTCACATGGCCTCATGCGCTTGCAGGAGGAACTCAACATCCCCGTCATCTTTGGCTTGCTTACGTGTCTAACTGAATTGCAAGCCGAAGAGCGTGCTGGCATTACGGAAAACGGCCACAACCACGGCGTCGACTGGGGCAGCGCTGCTGTCGAAATGGCGACTAAATGGAACAACGCTAGAAAATAATCTACTCTAATCAATCTTATGTTCTTTAATAGTATCTTTTTTTTTTTTTTTTTTTTTTTTTTTTTTTTTTTTTTTTGGGGGGGGGGGGGGGGGGAAGAGCTCACCCAACCCTTGAGTCCATTTGGCCACCGCTAGATGGGAAAATCGGGATCTACCCCCAGAAAACACACTCCTCGGCTAGGATTTGCAGGGGGCCAGCCCCTGCACCCCCGTGGCTCTGCGAGGCTTCTTCATCGAATAGGTCACAACGCTCGAGCGAAGCGAGTCCAGGGGGTCTGGGGGCATGCCCTCAGAAACACAGTCCTCGGCTAGAATTTGCGGGAGGCCAGCCCCTTGCACCCCCGTGGCTCTGCAAGGCTTCATCGAATAGGTCCCAATAAATATAGCATGACCAGTAGCTCACTGATTCAAATTGGTTCCTACGGGCATGCCTCAGACCCCTAGGCTCACCTCACTCGAAATTATGGTTATGCGAAGCCCTCCGCAAAAAGGAAGAGTTTCTTTTTCTGTAGAAGAAAACTACTGACTCGATTGATTTCTGGGGCTCGCCTCCTGCCCCAGATTCGCTTCTCCAGAGAGATGTTATAGGACTGGGAAGCAACTAGTCAGGTCTACAAATTGTGCGTCATTTTGAATTGGGTCTGAAAACCCTTCAATTGTGCTGACACGTATTTGTAGCTTCGGGAAACGTCCGTGCCTGTTGTCTTCCTTTATTTGATCGCGGCGAATGCTGAACCCTATAGCCCTTTGTTCCATTAACTCACAACAGATTTTAAAGTCGTGAGCTGTAGGCTTGGCGACCACATCGTGTCCAATTATCCTGTCGTAGTCCACGCACATGATTTCAATACACCTTTCTAACGAATCCCTCATCATTTGTTGTTCCTTTTTTCCTCGAAGGGTCAACATGCGGTATGCGATTTTGACGAGATTGTGTGACTCCTCATCCAGTCCCGCATTGCCCCGCTCCTGGTCAAAAACATCACGATTTCCTAGTAGGATGTGGGCTTTCTGAAGGGTCCTTACTGTCATAAATAACTTATACCGCAAACAAACTTCAAACGACAGCTTTTTTTGGTCAAGTGAGCGGTTGTGAGGCTGTAATTTCCAAAAATATGCGTCCCTGTAAGCATTCAATAATGACTCCGGCGACAGATCCCTAAGGATGAAGGTAAAACTGTTTCTATAATTATCAGCTTTGACAGATAATGAAGCCTCGCACACCAGACCGGACCCGTAATGCCAACGATTGACATCGAAAAACAGGTTCGAATCACTCTCAGTCACAGAAACTTCTCCAACGAATGAGGGAACGAGCTCCTCGTTTTCAACTATCCGACCTTCAATAGGATCAACAATTTGCCTCGCTAAAGGAAGAAATGAACAGTCTGGCCTTCTTCGGGAGTTGTCACAGGATAGAGAAACCAGGGGTTTCCCGACATTCAGAAACAAAGGAGGGCGTCCAAAAGGTCGTCCTGAACGGTCAATGACTGTGAGAGAAATTGTAGCTGCTATGTGCGAATGTAAAAATGCAGCAACAATGATAGTGAAGCTTTTCTCATTGTAGTCAACGGTAACCCTACCGTCTGATTGAGCCTTCTTGAATTTGTAGCGTAACAAACTATTTAGGCCGTCATCAGTACAATCCACCACTTTTACTACGTAGTCATTAGGCACCTCTTTGTTCTGAATAGAATCACTTGTTTTCCTGATACTGAGCTTATCCTCAAACTTAAGAAGTAACAAATATGCCTCATTCTCCTCAACACCATTACTACATGATGATGACTCTAAAGTCGCCATTTGTCCTGCCTTTGACCTTTCACGCATACTCATCTTGATTTTTCCCTTGTACCCGATATTTAACTTTAATTAATCATGGTCTTATTGTCGGAGTACCACCAAAACCTTAATTTCAAGGGTTGATATAGACGCTACAACAAAGTACACGGCAGCCCGAACTTCCGTGAAGCAGACAACGAGGACCTGGGACTGTCCCCAGATAATACACATATGGAGAGTCGCTTTAGTATGGCTAAAAACCTGGAGATGTGGCTGAGCAGATCGGGATAGGATCGCACCGCAGCAGGTGATGTGCTACAGGAGGCCGAGCTCAGCAGTGGGAAAATTCTTTGAAATACCACGGAAATTTCAGGCAGTTACTGGGGTCACAAACAACCTGGAATTGTGTACCACAGCGTGAAACGAGATTGCTTTACGCAAATGGATTAACATTGCACAAACCCATTGGGCTTGGTGGCCGAAACGCAAGATGTGATAATGTATTAAATAAAAGCTTCATGCTTTGTTTTGCGTCTTCTGAGAACATCTCTGCGACGCCTTTGGAATTGGCGGCTGAGTTCACTACGTCGTTTCCAAAAATCTTCGGCCCACGCTTCCGGATTGAAGTTGTCGGCGGAAGGTATGGAGGCAAGGCGGGATTGTGTGGAGAGAAACGGTGAGTCTCTATGAGAGAAAAACAGGCCGCGTGGTTTTACAGCATCAGAAATCATTGGTCGGATGTCGTTAGTATCGTTAGTAGTCGTAGTAGTAGCCATTGTGCTAGTTACTGGAAGAATTTCCGGTTCATCTTCAAATGCGTTGTCCATATTGATATCATCGTCGTCAAGCTGCATCTTGAGCGAAAATCCTTCTGTCGGTTGGGATTCTATTCCAAAAAGATCATGCAAATCATTGTTAGGTTCTTCTTCCTCCACTTGATGTTTTGATTTCCTTTCGGACGGTGGGATTGGGTTATCCTCGTCGTCCTCGTCAAATATCTCTACTCTGCGAAAGGAGTCATTGCCATCTTTGAACAGGTCATTAAGAATCTGCATATTTCTATCCAACTCAGCGCCATCCTCACCAGTTCCTTGGTCGTCTTGTTGCAACAGCTTTTGAAAGTCAACAGTTTCAAGTACATCGCCATTACCATCACGCCATTGGCCATTGACATACTCCCACACCAATTGGTCAGGGGTCCTGTCCTTCTTGTATCCCCAAAGCTTTTTCTTGCTACAGGTCACCAGGACTTTCCGTCCATTTTTCTTTGTGAATCGGAAAGTCATCTTCCGAAGGTTCTTTCTAGGAGCTTTTCGCATACGCCCTGGAATCTCGTCAATGCCTCGCTGACTTCGAGAGTATAGACGTTTCAATTGGTCTCTCGACAAGCCCGGGTCAGAGCGCACTTGATCTTGCTTTAACCACTCCGTATACTTAGGCTTAGCAGGATTAATTGTCATCCTAGTGCCTTTAAACATAACGCCATGATATGCAGTTTTTAGTTTGGCCAGTTGCTGTTGGCTTAGCTTCATGCTAATGTATCCGAACCAAGTATCCAAAGTCGGCTTATGATGCACCTCCAATGGTTCCGTCACCTCTCCAAACTTAGACAAACGCTTCGTTAACGTCTCAACATCTACATTAGGCGAAATATTACCCAAATGTAGTCGTGTTATATTGGAATCCATCTATATTCTTTCCTTTCGTAATTTCCGTGGACCGTGTATTATTATTTTTTTTTTTTTTTTTTTTTTCATTACATTTGTTGAGCCGCACAAAGTCCCAATTCAACAGCCACCAATGTCGGTCTGATGAGCGGGTTTGGGGCGTTCCCCCCCCCCAAGATCTTACTGGGTAGATTTCGCCGAGTGTGGGAATGAGAGCGTACCTATATTATGTACTGACTATGATCATTTCCAGAAAAGAGAGGAAAGTTGAACGGTCTATTCCTAGTAGACTGGATAGTCGGTGGGATGGTGCGTTCAGGCCGGGTAATTTGAGAACTCCCAACCACTTAGCCATACTTGACGACGAATATCTGAACTTGACCTTCATCAACACTGGCGAAATGGAACCCATGGAGGAAGATAGCCACGATGGTGGTAATACGATCGAGATCCCCGTGTGGCAATCCGAGGAGACTGTTGCCATTAACCTCGACGAGGAATTACCGGAAGATCCAGAAGAGCTGTGTACACTGCTGGAAAACGAACATAGTGAACCGAAGTACTGGCTTGCAGTCGGCATAGCCTATGCTCGGAAAAACCAAGTCGCAAGCGCAATCGAAGTCTTAAACAAAGGTCTAAATGGTAAGTATTATACCACCATCAGCAGTCAAGTTCTTTTTTTAAGGATATTTCAGCTATTCCGTGTACTCTGTTATCTATAGAAGGAAGCAAAAAGGCCCTAGCTCTGAGTGGCGTGCTTTTTTTTCGACGGGAGTGAATAGTTTTGGATTTTGCGTTGAGCGATTCATTCTTTCACTGAGTCTGTAGATTATTTGCATTGCAGCGTCGCACGGTTTGCCAGAAGAAGCAGAGCCACGAGGCCTGGGCTGGCCCCACAATTGCAACTGCAGTTCAATTCTGTTTGGGGGAAAGTCGGATTTTACCCAACCATGACAATGCCCGACCCAGGGGTCTGAAGGCTAACCCCAGAAATTGACAGCTGATGTTTCATCTGAACGACAACTAATGATGACTGTAGTGTTTACCGATGATAATGACAAGGTTTCGTTGCATTCGTGTTTATGTTGGTTATATCTTCGACAGTTAAGGTTGGCACCCATCAGAGCGCCAGAAGATGCTGAGGGAGAACTATATGCCAAGAATCAATATCACGGCTGGGCGACGCAGCATGGTAATAAGGCGATTGAGTTGGATAACAATCGTGGTGGTACTAGTGGGTTAACGGTTTTGGCTAGTGGCGCTCTGTCATTAGCTAAAGGTGGGTTTGAACGAGCATTGGCTTCCTTTCAATCCAGTTTGAAACAGTCGGGTAACGCTAATTTGTTTGCTCAATTGGGCAAAGCCCGAGTTTTGTATCAGAAGAAGAATTACAAAGGTGCTTTAGATTTGTATCAAAGCGTGCTTTCTGGTCGACCGAATATGAAGCCGGATCCAAGAATTGGTATCGGTCTTTGTTTCTGGAAATTGAATGATAAGGAGACTGCGTTGCTTTCATGGGAGAGGGCGTTGGAGCTGGATCCAAAGAACCAGGCGATTAACACGCTGATTGCGTTGTATTTCATGGATAGGGCGTTGTCTGATGTGGATTCGCCTGAATTTGCTGATAACTATGCTGCAGCAATGAAGTATGCCCAAGAGGCGTACAAGACAAATCCTAACTATTCGGCGGCTATTCTGATAATTACCAGCTATCTATTCTCCAAAAAGAAGATGGACAAGGTGTTGAAACTGACTCAAAAGGTTAAAGACTATGCAGACGTGCCCTCTTTGTTGAGCGACGGATACTTCTGGATGGGCAGAGCACACCACTTTTTACAGGAATATGACAAAGCGTTAGAGTTTTACAATTTAGCGGAAAAGAAGTCGAATGACAAGTCGAACATTTTGCCCATGTTGGGAAAGGGGTTAGTTCAGATTGCACAGGATTCTCCTGAAGCATTGCTTACTTTTGAAAGCATCTCTGCCAACAACCCGAAATGTTCTGCTGCGCCATTGCTTCTGGGTATCTACACGGCACACAAAGCCAACGAGGATCCAAAGAAGAAACAACGTGCTATCAGCTTGCTCCAAAAGTATCTGGTTTTGACTAAGGAACAGGACGAGACTCCTCCAATTGAGGTATTTTTGACGTTGTCAGAGTTACACGAAGACTCTAATGTGACTAAGGCATATGAATACTTGCAAAGAATCACAGAATACAGTTATGAAGATGATTTTGCCTTCAAATTACAAAACAACTTGGGTGTTTTTAACTACCTGCAAGGCGAATTCGAAGCTGCCAAGGAGAATTTCCAGTCGGCTATTGAATTAGCTGATAAATCTGACTTCCCAGATTCAAAAATTACGGTTGAGTTCAACATTGCGCGATTGCATGATGCTATGGGCGATATTGATTCGGCGAAGAAGGGATACAACAATGTTCTCAAGCAGCAATCAGATTACATGGACGCCAAGTTGCGATTAGGATATTTGGCAGTTATTACAGGTGATGAAAAGGCTGGTGAGGAATTGGATCAATTGATGGATGTCGATGGGGCGAATTTAGAGGCTCGTGCATTGTATGGTTGGTATTTGAAGAGAAGACCAAGGAGTGCTAAAGGGACCAACGATGACGCTGAACAAAATCACTTCAAGCAATCCTTGCTTGAATGTGACAAACATGATATCTATTCGTTGGTATCGCTAGGGAATTTGTACCTGGCAGTGGCACGAAGTATCAAATCCAACTCTTCAGACACGTCTAAAAAGGATCGTACGTATTTCAAGGCAGCTGAACTCTTTGATAAGGCACTGAAACTGGACAAGTATAATGCATATGCGGCGCAGGGTATTGCCATTATCCTGGCAGAAACCAAGCGACCAGAGGCTGCGCTTCCTATCTTCAACAAGATTCGAGAAACCTTAAATGATGTCACCATATACATCAATTTGGGACATTGTTATGTTGAGCTTCGAGAATTCCCCAAAGCCATTGGTGTATACGAATTAGCCCTTCAAAAGGCATCAGCAGATGATCCCCAGTTACTAACCCTGATCGGTCGAGCCTGGTATGCCCGAGGTATCAGTGAAAAGAGCATTGAAGCTTTAAACACCTCATTAAGTTATTCCAAGCGTGCTCTGAATTTGATTCCAGATAACATTGCAATGAAATTCAACGTAGCGTTTGTTCAATTCCAGCTTTCAGAGTTCATTCGACGTGTTCCTAACAACAAGCGCACTTTGGAAGGTATCAAAGAAGCCCAGAAGGGTTTAGAAGAGGCCATTGTTGCGTTCAGAGAAATTGCGCAGTCTAAATATCCGCCATTCCCTGCGAATGACTTGGAACAGCGGGCTTTAATGGCGGAAAACACTGTGAGAAACCAACTTGAACGAACCATTGCTGACCAAGAAAGTTATGAGAATGAAACTCAGACAAAAATTGAAGAGGCAAAGAAGCGTCGACAGGCTGATATGGATAGACGAGAGGAGGAAAAACGCAAACAAGAAGAGCAGGAGGCCGAAAGACAGCGACAGCTTGCTGAGGAACGTGAGAAGCTGCAAGAACAAGCTAGAGAATGGGTAGAAAAAGCACGAGAGGAGGCAGAACGGCAAGAAGAAGAAGCGCCAAAGGAAAAGAAGAAGGGTTCCCGAAAGAAGAAGAAGGAAAACGATATTGTGGTTTCAGATGATGAAGTTGAATACGAGGATGACAATGGAACTGAATCGAAATCCAACGGCAAAAAGAAGTACAAGAGCAAGGAGTTCATTTCACCCAGTGACGAAGAAGATTCTGACAACGAGCAAGAAGATGACTATGATAGTGAGCGAAAGCGCAAGGCCGAAAACGAGACTGAGCCGACACCAACTTATAAGAAGCGTCGCATAATAGATGATGATGACGACGACGAAGAGAAACAACCAGAGGCAAACGCTAATGGCAATAAAGTAGACGAAGACGGTGACGACGATCTCTTCGGTGAAAACGACGAGTAATTTATAAAAAATATATATATATTCACCACAGATTATATTGTAACTAACTATCTGCTTTTTCTACTGCCAACACCAGACCCTGTCGCTCCGCTTTAAATTTGCGAACGTTTAATATGAATATTAACCACCGGTACCTGTTCATTACGACAGCACTGGACGGGAGGGTTCGCTTCGCGGAGCGAACTTCTTTTCTCAGCAAAAGAGGATTGAGGATATTCCACGAATAGAAAGAGTTGATCATGACGCAGTTTACCTAGCTGCTGCCAGTAAAAGGGATAGGTCGATTACATGAATCATTACGTAATTACTGGCTTCAAGGGATTGACAGCGAGTTCAAATTGCACTCTTTTTTTTGGTGTTATTAACTGTACTAAGCTGCTTTTTTCAAATAAGTTTCTATCTCTAGAGAGCGAAGAAAGTCAGTTTACTGAAAGCTCGGTTAGGTCAACCAGTGGTCGAAGATGGCTTCCGAGAAAGAAATCGTTGACCGTTAAGAGGGCGCCATAATTAAATAAGAGTTAGTTAGACTTTCTGATCCATTTTTTGAGTTCTTTTGAAGAGTCATGAGTCGCTTTGTATAAATTCTTTTCAAATTCATCTAATTTGAAGAGGAATTCACCACCGTCGGCGTTGATATTATGAGCATGATCGAATATGCTGACTGCTCTGGCTCTTAAAGTTTCACTGACCACTTCAGCTAGTTCGGGGTCGCCAAAGATCGAAAGCCATCTCTGTGCCATGCGATAATACACTGGGCATTGTGCATTTAGGTCCAAGCTAACTGGATCAGACTTTAAGGCGTTCAGAAGTTTTGCGTTAAAGAATGATGGAGTCAATAGAGATATAAATGATGTCTGTGACTCAGGACTAATCCCCGATATAGCCAAAAGCTCTGCCAACCACAAGGGCAGCTCCAACTTCGTATTCTCGGTTATCTAACAATTCAACGGTTAGGAAAGTTGATCGGTTTTCTCTTGCCAGATTTTTGAGCGGGGCTTCTTCATTTTCTGAAAACCGAGTCTGCTTCGAAGAAAATTTCTTTAACTGGTAATGCCGACCCAGATGATTCAGCAAACGAATGGTTCAGCGGAATTCTTCTTCTTCCAGAAAAAAGGAGGAAAATTATAGATTCGCTTCAGAAGAGTGCCTTCCAAAACCAATTGGAATAACCAGAGGCCAGAACCATAATTTCCAATGGTCTCTATATCAACTTTAGGCAATCCAAAGATTAACAGCAGTGCACAAGCAGTATTACTCGTCTCTCAGGCAGCACTTGTAAAACATTTTCCCACAATATTTGAAAATTTAAACGAGCAAACAAAAACAAGAGCTGAAACCTCGTTCAACCAGTATTACGCAACGAATACCATAATCAACTTAGCCATCAAACAGCCGCGAGACGGAATCAGAGGGTTTTTAATTCCCTTTAGAAGAAAGCCCACTAACGAAGCAAGAGAACACATCAAAGGGATATAAAAGCCGTACTTACATCACCACCTATGTCTCCGTGGAGATAGCCTAGACCCGGGACTGTAATTTCGAAGTTACACGGAAGTTTCTGTAGATCAGTTAGAATACGATAGTGACATTATAGCAAGAGTACTCACCTGACCATCGGTTACAATATCTTCAATCGAGTAATAATTGTTCATACTTTAACTAGTTAGCTCGACGCGTCGTAGTGTTAAATGAAATTGACGACGCGCGTTGCGTCGTCGGGAGATAATCCCGGTCCTATCTCCGTCACATTGAATGCACTACCAGGCTCACAAACCCACTTGATTCTAATCATTGAAAGATACTTATTTAGTTTTCAAGATGGGTGAGAGTAGTAATGTGATGAGCTTGGGTGGAAGTATCCAACAGCCAAAGGGCGGATTTAATCCCGAGATTCCCAAGATTCTACCTCATGAAAAGGTGTTTTCCATCCAAGTTGGTAATACAATGTATCGATTGAGTGGAGCATCGTTGTCTTCGGATGCTCCTTCATATTTCACCAACTTTTTTATGCCGTATAAAGATGTTGATGAGCAGGAACGGCCGACATTGTACCTGGATCGGAGCTCGGTGGTGTTTGATAAGATCTTTCATCATTTGCAGGGCTATTATGTGATTCCAGAGGATGAGACGACATTCATTTGGCTCTATCTAGATGCACGATACTACAACCTTCCGCGGCTGATGAAGCAATTGTCGGAATCCGAGGTATTTATAAGGATTGGTGAACGCCAATTCCGCGTTCCTCGAGACATTTTCTCACATCCCGGAGACCATCCAAACTTCTTCACTCATGGCTTCCAAGCCTTCTTTGGACATGGTTCAGAGAACGAATTCACTCGGAATTTGTTACGGCCTCCGCCAATTGCGCCGCCCACAGTTACTAACAGATCTGGCGACCTGTTTGAACAGCTCCTCAACCTCCTTCGTGGACAGCATGTCGAGGTCTCTTCGGAAGAGCATCGACGTGCGTTGTTACGTGAATGCAAGTATTATCGCTTCAAGGGTCTTGAGCAACGGTTGATCCCCTACCAAGTGGTCTGGACTGCTCTTGAAGGGTCGGATCACGAGGCCATGCATGAGGAAGCCATAATCAATCTCATCGACATTCGTGTGAAGGAAATAACCAAAGGGGAAGTACAAAATCATGTTTATTACAAACGGCCATACATTGATGAACCGTTGCGGCGGTTGGTGATCCAAATAAAGGATACGACCGTTCGCCTTATCAGGGAACCGGTGATTCAAAAAATATTTACTGTCCCACCAGATACTCTGGTAGCAAAGCTGGAAAATGTGATGAAAAGAGTATCCGAGGTTTTTAATCTCCCATATTCCCTTCAAACCAAACTAGACAACGCTCACCTCATCGTTGACTCCCATGATATCGACCCTCTGAACTTTGACGACTTCCTGAATGCCCATGGAAAACGAACTCGGTCTCCAGAATTGTATCTCTCCAGTTCCCAGTGGCGGATCGTGATCATAGAGGGAACCGTCCAACTCGAACTACTCAAAGGCGTGGGATACTCCTCAGCGAAGTCAAGAAATAAATGCAGAGAATTTATGTGATCACTTTAGTTTAATTAAGCTTTTCCTGTCCCCCCCCCCCCTACCCCCACCCCGTCGAATGCTTTGATTGGATTCATCATTGGTCGCCGTTGCTTAATCTCTGAAGGGAGCAATGATCAGTTGAACAAACTAAGAATCTCTATTGTGTACGTTGTTCAATCCGTTATATAATTAGGGCGACTCGACCGCGAGGCCCGGCCTATAATAATAATATAATTAATAACCATAAGTAATTCGCATGCACATTTAGATTATTCTGCTGAGCACATCGCGTTCATTGTTCTAGAATATTCCTTTACTGGGTTGAGATAGCCTTTCGAGTACAGTTGATGTCCAATATGCCTCGACAGAACCCTTCATGACCGTCAATGGCAGCTACCAAGCCACTCCTTCCATTTATCTCTACCATACAAGTACTATTTCTTCCTGAGGGCGAATTTGCATAGCTGATTTGCATAGCGGGTTTCCACGGAGCACGATTGGATGAATAGTAACCCCTCGCTATCTCCGACTTTTAACTGATCTGAGCAAGAAATCAGCCATTTCTTTTTCTCTCCTCAATCTATGCATTAATCGGCAATGGGGTTCTTGGGATTCGTGTGGCGGTAACCCGAATACTGTAATATTCTTTTAATGTCCGCACTCTGTAGCGGAACAGTGTGGAACGATTCGACCTCCGCATTCCTAGCAATGCGCCTATAGGAGTTGTTCTAAAGGGTCCTAAATTACGGCAGAATGCATTATTCTGAGCTCTTACTGTTCATCCTTCAACATATTCAATTGTGATACCAAATGTCCGATGTTCGAGGCCCTAGCTATGACTAGACAGAGCACCACTCAGTTGCCTTCTATCTGCCATAATTGCATGCTTAAGTTAGAACTATTCGTTTTCATTCAAGTATGACTTTCCTTAAAACTACATATTCTCACATGAAATTGTGACGTCAGAACATGCCTGCTTGCGGAGAAGTGGCTTATATAGACAACAGAGATCAATCACTTGGGCATCTTCATTCCATCACACGGTTCCGGAGGATCACCCGTGAGTGGAGGGTGGTTAACAACTCCGACATACCAGTATTTATGGCTGTTTGAGAAGAACTTTTGCCAGCCCTGGACAGCGGCTTTAGCTACTTTTTCATCAATTCCTCTAAGATCATGAGTGAGATCCTGTCGGAAACAACCCGTGACAAAGGCCCTTGCAGCATCTCTTCCAGAGAAGAATTCATAAGGTCCACCGGGGCCGTATGTCATGGGATTCGCGCTAACGTCAAAAACAGAGCCATTGATGGCCACATAAATAGGCAATGAGAGGTCACGACCGTTATATTTCGCCAATTCGTCCTCGGTCAAATTAACGCGAGGTCCGCCTGTCAACCGAAATTTAACATATCGCATGTTGGTCCAACGCGTCTCTACGCCCCACGTAAACGTCCCTGTCACATAATACGACAAAGTTAACACAATCAGTACAACCCCTAACAGCATTCGCAAAATGTCAAGAATAGAGATGGTAACTTCTTCTTCTTCTTCTCCTCCTCCTCTCTCAAAAGCATTTTCTTCCTCCTTCTTAACCTTGCGCTGCCGAATCTCGCTCATACCCGTGATGTTCAAGTATTGTCGGCCTCCCGACCCTCACACTGGCAGAACATGTAGTTTAGCACCACGGTCCAATATTCTGCGAAGCGGAGCACTTTTTGTTTCCTTTTCTGGAAACGGAAAATCACTAGATACTACTTTAGTTTAGGTTTTAGTGAACAGCCCCACTGACCAATCCCCAAACCCCCTGGGTAGCGTTCGCCAAGTCATGTGTACCCATCCTTCTGCGAAGCAGAAAGAAAAATGTTTCGCGTCCTTCTCGAAAACTCAAATAGGGTAGGGTACTTTTAAACATTAAATCTGTGCGTACGTCAATAAATCTAGTGGTATTTTACATTATGTCATAACCCATGAATGCTTCAACGTTTGGAACAACGTCTTTCCAAAAGTCGTCGGTGAGAAGCCAATTGGGATCCAGTTCTTCGTTCGCTGTAGGTGGCTGTTGCTGTTGATATATGCTGCCGTTTGGATTTGGATTTGCTGCCGTTTGGTTGTTGTCCTGGGATCCGGAGACTGCAACAGATGAGAGTATTTCTAGAGGAGATCCCGGAATTTTGGGATTAGCTGAGGATGGTCGTCGCTTCTGTTGGCTGTTCTCATTATCTCCAGGTGATAGTCCCTTGTTTGCACCGGCCACTGATAGCCGCTTGTTGATTGGCTTGTTGGTATTATTAGGATTATTACTGTTGTTAGAAGACGGACGAATATTTTCGAGGTAGTTGTTTACCTGTCGGTCAAAATGGAACAAGAGGAGATTGATGACGAATTTGGATGTGACCGCAGGATTGCAAAAGGGATATTTGCTAACCAGTTCGTCAAATTTTCTTTGAATGCCGTAGAGTCTATCGAGGCTAGTAGTGTCCATGGGACACACCTTGGCAAATTCGGTGGACGTAAGGCTCAAAGACCGTAACTTGAGAAGCATTGCAACACAAAATATGATCCGAGTGTATGTGAACATGGGCATAGTAGATAAATCCTCATTGCTCATCTCCACCATTAGATCTAGACACTTTGTGCACGAAGAAAAACACCACATAGAACAATTGACAACTTCAGCTGTGCATTTCTTCATTCCTAGCGCCAAACTGTATTCAGAAAAAGGCGACCGGCCTAAAGTGGCGTTCAGTGGAACGTACAACGCAGCCTGATGAATGTGAATCTGAATAGCGTTGAAATAAGGCTCTAATCGGGGTAATGATGACTTCTCATAGAGATCAATTAACTGCCGTTCGAAGTATCGTAGAATAAATTTCGTTTTGGAGTCCTCAACGTCTGGGGGAGGTTTGCCACATTCTGACATAAATGCCCTGGATATTTCTTCAAACAAATGTGTCATTTGTGCGTATTGTACAATTCTCTTTTCCCGTGCTGGCAGATCAGAGTGTTCGATAATGTCACAGCATTCTTCCATATAAGATGACCATAATGAATACATTGGCCGTCGGACCACAATTGTGAAGTTAATCGTACAACAGTACACACATAGCCACAATCGCCGACACTCAACAGTTTTGGGATCAACCAATGCCTGCGGTCGTAGAATCTTCTCATACTTGTACCCCTTGGACGCGTCAAACACAGATCCGTTCAGTCCCAGATCAATCGCTATAGAAACCGCCAAATTAGACAACAGATGATATTTCTGATGGCATTGGACCTCTGCGTCATTATACCAAAACGTCAACAAGACAGCGCATTGCAACAGTTCAAACGATTTCTGGCCAACAACCATAGTAGTATACACCAATGTTTCCATTGCCTTGTTTTGTAATAATGCAAATTTGTCTAGATCATTTGCTTCCATTACCAACGAAGTAATGGACATTACAGTTAAGAACAGTGTTGGATATGACCTTCTAAACTCGTCCAAGGGTAGATCCGGGATTAACACTAACGGATGCACTTCATAAAACCTGGTCCGATAAATATTGATTCGTTTCTCTGCCTCCTCCGCAGTTATGACACCTTGAGACACCACATCTGTCTCATATGTTGGTATTTTTTGAACCGGTTGGTTTTCCAATAACTCTAACCTCCGTGATGTCCGCTCAACCACCTTGTTCCACGATGCCATAAGCTCCGCTTTGATTGCCGCTATATCTACACCAGTATCCACTTGTCCCGCAGCTGCATCCGCCTCCAACTCTTCAGGCGTCCCGTCCAATGACGGATGCCCAGCATCTTGCGGCTGTTTATAAAGTTTCCGTCCGTTCACAGTAGGGGTCGTGCTAGCTGCAGACGATACGTCACTCGCATATCCTGCTTGATTCGCTCCATCATGAGGGCTCCCACTAGCTGGTCCATAATTAACCTTATAATTTATTGGCTGTTGTGGCGGTGGCTGTGTTTGTGGCTGGTACTGTCTACTCCCATTAAAGCCGACAGGACTGCCATTATATTGGTAATCTGTAGTCAGGCTAGACATCGGTGGAACCTGTGGTAGTGTTGCTGCAGGAATTGAGTCATTATTTCCACCAGATGAGGTAGAAAGCGGCGGTCCCATTTGACTATTTACCATTGGCACCTGGTCATAATACCCTGATCGATTTCCATATTTTTGATTCAACGGAGGAAGGGATGGCCCAGACCCAACTGAACTGTTGCTCAATTGAGCATACTGCATCGCCTGCTCCTCCGAAAGTCCCCCCTTCTGCAGTGCAGCGGATAAAACCTCAAGCTTCTTCTCCAATGCAGTCACTCGTCTAATCAACCGTTAGAATTACTCAACATATCACACACTCTCTTCTTTCCAGGCAACCCTTTATCAAGGTGTTCACAGCTCAATCAACATGAGAGTTATCTTCTTCTGGAGCCAACTCCACACCCAGTGTTTCCACTTCGCAGTCGCCAGAGAATTTAGAAGCCTGCGGGGCGGGCGTGATTTTCCGGGGTTGTCCACATACCATACTCGACTACAAATAGAGAATCCCAGTAGGGCCGTTGTGTTTGGCTTGTTTGCTCCTTGCAAAGACATGAAGGAATCCCTTTGAGTTACCTTCGCAGATACCGAAACCTAGTAAATGGGCTCCTAGACGTTTCGTATCAAACGAAAGGGTAAGATTTAAAATCCATTCTTGCGTCGTTCTATGATATAACTTGTTCAACGCTTCATTGTCTCATCTGCCGGAAGATAACGAGAAACTATTGACCCCGAAATTAACAGAGCCGGTCTGCAGTTTGGACTGACAATGTCATCTAGATTCCTTCTTCCAATCCACCAGAACCAAAGTCGAGCTTTAACATCTGCATTCAAGAGAGTGGCAAAATCCGGACCCAGTGCTTAGACAGCCAATTCGGTTTCTTGACCCAGAACTGCAAACCAAACCCCTGAGTGCCCGGTGGCTTCCCCAGAGAAAAGCATTGGAAGATACAGACTCGTAAGATCTCGACCATATCTATCGATCGTGAAATACCTACCAGGTGACTGGGTAAGCCGTGCTACCGTCACATAAACGATACAGGTCTTGACTGGAAACAAAAATATGAAGAGAGATGGACAATGAAGCAAGTACTTACGTATCAGTCTTTTTGGTTCGTCGTCTCGGTCCTACGTGAAAAATGCATTCTTTATTACCCTTCTTACAGCGCACACAAGGCTGAGAAGGGTTCGCAGGGTCAGATGGGATACACCGTACCTTGAGCGAACGACAATGTTCACAAGCTTTCGACCGCCGATTGTCAGCCGTTGCTCCAGCCGCCGAGCTCGCACCCTGGTTCATCTGATCGATAACGGCCGTTTATCTTGGCTACATTCGAGCTCATTTTTAATGTCCCACCAGCCTCTCTGGTTTCTCCGAACCTCGGCGTTCCGACTTGCCGACTCCGGACTCCGAAATACTTGATACTAGCTAACCCTGGCCTCCTCGGACATACCCCGAATGTAGATTCTAGCTCATTGGAATTGGTCGGTTGAGGATTTCTGGGGGAAGAATGCTCCCAGACTCCGTGATCCGCGCTGCAGATTTTGTGGATCCATAGTGGAGCACGGCTGCTGACCAGCTCATTCAACGTTAAGTCAATCCGATCATGGTTTAATCTTTTTCCTTTCTTAGCCCGTTGTGCCTTTTAATTCACAGTTAAAATGCGACTATTGACTGCATGCATACGCATGGTCATATAGTCGTGATATAGACATCATGGCTTAATTTTGTATGCCCGTGTATACTGGACACCAATCAGCGTAGCGAACCCTGCGCTAAGTGGGGGACATTCCGCATGTCCTCAGAAAACAAATTGTGTAATTTGATGGATTAATTGGTTCATTATAGATAGACAATATTAGTTACAAGCAGTGAGGAGTAGGGGTGGTTTTGAGCTAGGATTTTATACAAATCTTTGAACCCTCAGAGAGACGATTTATGTCGACGGTTGAATTTTGGGCGGGAGTGGCAGCTGGGGTTGGCGCTTTTGATCTATTATGTGTCATGTGGGACTGGACCAAGTGACCAGCAGCCAATGCAGCACAGAGGGAGAGTTCAGCTGCAAGGACACCTGATGCAACGATTTTGGACAGTTGTTGAGCGTTTTTGCCTGGTTCGGTAGGGTGAGGACCCTTGACGCCTAACATGTCCAAGACGGCGGATTGAGGTTCTAGGATTGTGCCTCCGCCGATTGTTCCCACTTCAATGGAGGGCATAGTGACGGAGATTCGCAGATCGCCGTCGTTGACCTTTTCCATGAGGGTCATACAGTTCGAACTTTCGACGTTCTGTGCAGGGTCTTGTCCCGTTGCGAGATAGATGGCGGTGACAAGATTAGATGCCTGCGCGTTTTGTCCGCCGATACTTCCTGCCATAGCGCTACCGATGAGATTCTTGTCGATATTGAGTTGCACAAGTGCATCAACATCGCTCTTGAGGACAGTCCGGATAACGTTTCCAGGAACAATTCCCTCACACACCACACTCTTCCCTCTACCGTCCAACCAGTTGATGGCAGATGGTTTCTTATCAATACAGTAATTACCTGACAAAGACACGATTGTCATGTCACCAAATCCACAGTTCTCAACCATATGCTTCAAGGCATGTTCAGCACCCTTGGAAATCATATTCATACCCATGGCGTCACCAGTGGTGGTGCAGAATCGCATGTAAAGGTTGGTACCAGCGATTGCAGTTTTGATGTATTGTAATCGTGCAAATCTAGAGGTGGAATCAAAGGCCTTCTTGATTGACTTTTGTCCCTCATCAGAATCCAACCAAATCTTGGCTGCCCCAGCACGTGCAAGAGATGGGAAGGAGACGCAGGGTCCTCTAGTCATACCATCCTTAGTCAACACAGCAGTAACACCACCACCAGCGTTCAGAGCCTTGCATCCTCTCATGGTGGACGCAACCAGACAACCTTCAGTAGTGGCCATGGGGATATAATACGAAGTGCCGTTGATGGTTAATGGACCAGCAACACCAACCGGGATTGGCATATAGCCGATAACATTTTCACAACAAGCACCGAGGACTCGGTTATAGTCGTAGTGTAGGTACGGCAAGTTTGAGGCTTCCAAATTCTTGGTTGTGGATAACCGGGAAACAACCGCTCGCCGGATGACGACCGCCCGCGTAGTGTCCTGAAGCTGTTTTTCCAACGCGTACAATGGAAGTTTACCAGAAACGCTCAATTGGATGATTTCCTCGTCTTCCAGTTGCTTGGTCATACCAGCCTTCATCACTGCAATGCAATCATCCAACGACTTATACTTCACAACCGTGCTCGTACTCTTGGTCTTGAGTTCAAGTCCGGTGTCGTCAGTTTCTTCAGAACTGTCAGTGTCTGATGTGTTCTTCTCAACAATCACAGGCACCTTCTTTTCAACTTCAACAACCTTTTCAACCATCTTGACTGCTGGGCTACGGGCCACGTTAAACAGGTATCCATTCAACCCGACAGAAGTAGCCAAAACCAATACAATACACTTGCTAATGATAGGATCACCAATGATATCAGTCCACGTTTGCAAGAATCGTGAGACAATATCCTCTGCGCGTACAGACAGACGTGCATGTTCAAACACCAAAGCCGGGACAACTGTCAAAATCATACCCTTTTCGGATGAAGGAACCATTTCAACCAAGCTCTCAGGAAGGCTCTTGGTTGAAGAAGAACGAGTAGAATACAAAGAAGGCCAATTGAACGGGTAATTGGTCAATTGAACAGCATTCAGAAGAACAAACCCAGCAATCATTAGTAACTTGAAGACGCTGACTCCAGATGCCTTCAACGGTCTAGCCAATTCAGAAGCAGAGACACCAGAATTAGAGTCTGCAACCGACTCAGCAACAGAATGTGACACCCCATCCTCCTCCAAGGCAGTCCTAATGGACTCATTTCGCTTGATTCGAAGAATTTCCACTTTGATAGACATAATTGCAGCGTAAAACGTTAGCAACATTAGACAGTCGTAGAAGAGAATCCACGCACTCAAGAAACAAAATTGCCAGAGACCATTAACACCCGAGCATGCAGCAGCAATTAATGCAATGATTTCAATAGCATAATCTCGGAGAATCGTTTTGCTTTGAGATGCCGCGATTGACTGTACCACCTTTGGAATCGACACGTTTGCTTCCGAGGAATTCTGTACTTCCCTCAACGCCAGCCTGGTCAAAGAAACCTTTGTATCGAAGCCAACAGTAACCACCAAAAATGGCAGGCCTTCAGACAAACTAACCAGCGAAACGGGGACACCAAGATAATTGGTAGTTACAAAGGCAAACATGAAGGCAAAGGTGGAAGAAAGCAAAACAGAAAAGGCCAACCAAAAACGGGATCCCAATCGTCTCATGGCCAAAAATAAACTGATAAATGTATAATGCATACCCAAATATGCAATAAACAAGACGGCAAAATCGAAAGTTTCTGCTTCTTGAATTAAAGTCCGAATACGATAGAAGTTCCACTTGATCCAAGCAGTCCAACTAAAGCATTTTCGCATTCTCCAGGTTTCCGAACCATCTTCAGAAGCCACCTCGTTCAGCTGATCCAACCAAGAAGTAAACTCCTCCTCTGGGATCACAACCATTTGACTCTCGTCAGACGATGTAGATACAAACCCTGGGATAGAAATACTTGGCACCTTCGCCCCCTGAATTCCAGAAAACACCAATTGAGTGCCAACATATCGCTGAGCCCCAGGGTAATCATCTACATTGGACACCAGTGACCAAGAAGATAGATTAGAGAGCTGAGGATCTAATCCAGGATGGTAATAGCTGGTGGACAACAAAGTCGATGCATAATTTGGCACTGAAAAGTCCAAAATCGAAAAGTATGCCGTAGAAACCAACACTGATATAAACACAATGGTTTGAATGGGCCATTTAGCAGAGCTAGATGCCAAATAAGCTCCTGCTGAAACGAAATAATTCAGCATAATCTAAACTTTCTAACAAATAACAACATTAGCATCAAAACATTGAAATAACCCCAACAAGCTACAACATACCCTGGCTTTTTGTGAATCACCACAAACCTGTACCCTACTGTCGTCTTACGCGGTCGGTCGTAAATGCGTAATGCCAAACAAAAAAAAAAAAAAAAAAAAAAAAAAAAAAACAACGATCTCCCACCTTCTTGTCGCTAGAGCACAGCTGTCAAACACAAAAGATTTATGTCACGAAACACGCGCCTTAAAAATATTGTGCTGTGTTGTAAAATTGACACAGAAGCGAACGAGAAAAAAAAAAAAAAAAAGCCGGGATCTGCAGGTTTTCCTTCAATTTTGATAGGGGGTGGTCTGTCGGCTGTATATTTAGGACCTTTCTCAACACGCACATAAAAAACGCGTTCTAAACCCTTGCCCTGTTGCCTACACTCATACATACATGCATGCGTCATCATTTTCGGCCCCTTGACAAAATGACACGAACTATATAGACTCTCCTTTTACTTCTAATCGACGCATTCTAACTATAGTGGTCCGTGAATCATCCGACAACTGAGCTCGGCCACCTGTAGCACATCATCTGCGGCGCAGTGATCTTATCCCGATCTGCTCAGCCACATCATCTGCAGGTTATTAGTCAAACTTAAGCGACTCTCATGTGTTTTATCTGGGGGTAGCCCCAGACCCCCATGGTATGCTTCATGGCGATTTGGGCTGTCGCGTACGTTGTTGTAGTATGGGTGTTTAGGTGGATTCTACACCAATAGACCTGGCAGAGGTAATGCTTTACTCTTTTCTGGAAAAGAAAAATACTAGCGCTGTAATAGCATGGAGGGTTGTGAACCGTTGAGTTGACTATTTCTATTTCGAATCAGGATATCTATACAACTTGAGCTACTCCGTTCTGAAGCTAGTCATTCCAGGGAGGTATTCCTTGACTTCTTTCCGAACCTCGTCTTCTGTCGATTCCAGGACGAAATTGAAACGCCGGTTAAAAAAAAAGAAAAAAAAATTACCGTGTCGGACTACTGGTAGTGTGCAATAGGCTAGAGTAATGGGTAGGTTGACCGACTTCAGCAACTCAACGTTTGCAGTCTCTAGGCCTGAGAAAATCTGGATAGTACGGACGCCTAGAATATCTTCCAGTACTTCGCCTTAATTGTGAATAGACTAATCGTCCGGTAACCTCTGAAGAAAACACCCTCCCCTAGCTCTGCGAGGGCCCAATCGAAAAAACATTCCTACTTTTATACAGCAAAAGTATTGGCCCACTTTGGCGGACGAGCTGAAAGCATGTCAATTTATTTCTATTTTCTACTGCGTTAATCGATTATACCGTTGGGAAGGAAGGCAACATAATCCAGTGGAGCAGGTTCTATACCGTTGGGTGTTCCTTTGACTTTGAGTTCATCACCATTGTTAACTTTGATGTTTCTGAACGTGATCCTGGTAGCCGTGTGGCCATCGAGGTAGCGGGATTGCTCATGCCCGAGGTGGTCTTCATTGTCACCGGTCCATGACCCAAGTTGTTTGTTGTTGATGGTTGCCTCCCATTGTGCCTTGCCATCGAACAGGTCGTAATATCCAATTGCAATGTCATATTTTCCGTCTTCAAATGGAATAATAATGGAAGCAGTTCCAGAAGTTGCGTTGGAACTTGTGACAATGGCTGTCGAGTTGGAGGCCATTTCAAATGGGCTGACAGTGTATAGTTCATATCCGTCCAAGTGCATCTCTTCGGCTTCGATTCTCCAGGGGTGGCGACCCACCCTACCGGCTTCATCTAGTATTCCGCTAATGTTGTTGTAGAAATTGTTAATAGCGTCTCTCCAAACTATCGAGTGCCCAGCTTGGTATTTCTGACGGAATAGGGTTTCATGGTATCTTTGAGTATCAATTTTACCTTCAAGGGATTCCCAGAGGGTTAAAAACTCGTTTGCCATTTCCGCACCTTCATAATGGGAGTCATAGAAATGTTGTATCACGGTTTTGTTTGAAGACTTCGGTCGATGTGTATAGGGAACATGATGGAACCAAAGAAGTAGGTCATCAGGAGTAGTTGTAACGTCTTCATAGAGTGCCGCAACTTCTGGAGGGTACTGTCCGGTATAACCGGTACCATTTTCCACAGTACGATCCATTCCGACAGTTTCATGGAATGACCGAGTCCACTGTCCCCAGCCGTTGTTATCCATAGATTGCGGGTTAGGCCCAAAATGTGTGTAGAGAATGTCCGCCAAAGTCTGGATACCAAGATTACCGGAGTACTTCTCATATGCTGACCAGGAATTCATGGACATTGTGGTGATAGCGTCAATCATCGTCTGATCATGACCAAATGTGAGACGGATCCAGTCTTTCAGAATGGATTCGGAATCAGATTGTGGATTCCAGGCCAATCTTCCGTAAGTGTACAAGTTTGACATTGAAAGATGTGATCCTAATCAAGTGTCGTTCGTCCCCACATTGACTACCGCTGCCGACCCAGCCAGTGGCCGGTTGAACCGCCTTCCAGATACGACTTCACTGACTAAAGTCGATTCGTTGTCGGTGCGGAGGTCAAAGTCCCATACTGTGCGCCATAATGGTGGAAGATAGACAAGATGACATTGTTGACCGAGATATTCTTGTGTAATCTGCAATTCGACAGCTACATTTGTGTGACGTAAAGATCCAAAGAGGGGGGAAATAGCTTCACGTACCTGGAAGTCAATTGGACCATATTTTACTTGAACCACAACATTGTCCTCAAATTTTCCATCTAATGGTTGAAAGTAGTCATATGCGGCCTTTGCACGGTCAGATTTCCAGTCGGTCTTGTTGAGCTTTTCATACACAAAAGCCCTGTACATCACAATCCCGCCATATTTCTTGATTGCGTTTGCAAACAGATTGGCCCCATCTGCCAACGTTCGGTTATATGTCAAGGGACCCTCCTGACCTTCAGAATCACCCTTGACCAAGTACCCGGCTAAATCAGGAATTAGCTTATATATGGTATCTGAGCGATCCTGCCAAAACTGTATGACCTTTTGGTCCAGCGGATCAAAGGTTTCCAACCCCCCAAGGTCCTTTGGAGCGGCAAAATTGAGTGAAATTCCAATTGGAATACCCCAAGGACGAAACACATCTGCAATTCGAGCTAGTCCAATGATGTTCTCATCTTTCAGAAGGGTCTCATTCGCATTAACGTTGTTTACCACAATTCCATTGACCCGAATGGAGGCCAGCAGCCGAGCATATTCATTCGCCCTGCCGAGATCATCTACAATTGAGTAGTTGGCAAAGAATATAGATGGTCCTTCGTATCCTCGTTCAATCGTACCGTCAAAATTGTCCCATTGATTTACCCAGCGGATTGGTTGGTCCGGATTCGTAACATAGTCCACAGCTGTGAAATTCCCCTGCGCCATCATGCCCAAGTACTCAAAGGCACCATACAGGGCACCTCTGTCATTTTGACCAACAATCTTGACAGACGACCCGTTAATTGACAGCCAGAACCCTTCTTCGATTTCCGGAACAATGACCCCAGTGCAAGAACTCTTGAAAGCATGTGCGGTACCGATAACAACATTCGACCTACTACCACATCCATCGTGTTTTACCGATGCATGATGGTCAAATATGCCCTCCAATCCACGCAAAACCTCGTTACCAGCTGTGAACACTGGACTCGTCTCACTATGATTCAATGCAACGATCTCGTTCGGCAAATTCATCTTATAGAGATCCTTGTGTGGCAATGGGGCGTAGCGTAACCAGCCGTTTCGGCCAGTCTCAGCAACCGCCAGTGCAATCCAAACAGTTAACTGAAATATAAATAACATTGTCCTTCACTATTTTCATTACAGTCCCCTCGTATCTTATATAGATTTCTTACAATTGTGGGGGTTCTATGTCCCACGTTCTAATTTGACCTTGAATGTACCATTTTACCATCTTCCCTACAAAGCCTAATACCAAACACCAGCAGATGGCCTACTATTTGCTTTTTACATTCAGTCAATTAATACAGGACTTTTATTGCAGACCATAAACCCACTATTTCCTTTATCGTAGTCTACAGTAAGTTTAACAGCTACGGCTAAATTACGTCTTGCCGGCTAAAACCCCCCGTGCGGCTTTACCCCACCACCCCAAACTCCATCACGGCTTATCCTTGGAAGCAAATCCTCAAACACATTGGAACCTTTTGGGTTACAAAAACTTCTAGCCACCAAGTTTTAGGCAGTTCTCCTTGACGGCAAGTCTTCTATCCCCCCTCCACTGGTTATGCTTCGAGGATAGCGGTTAGCGTGCAGCATTGAGCTCGAGGAAAACTCATTGTCAGCTTTGCAGAATAATTGGTCCTCCTACTACGGCTTGCTTGTAGTAGATATAAAAAGGAGATTTCCCGAAGTCCAAGCGTGCAGGTGGGTACGCAGTTCCAAACTTAAATCTATGTTAGTGTATTACCCCCTTGAAGTCGATCGATCAGTTCGCTGATGAGTTTTAGGTTCTGGATCTCCTTTAGCCGAGCACTATATCGCATTTGAGATTCGGATATTGCTTCATGCCCAGTCTATTTTAACCGGTGTTACCCCACACTACATTGCATTGATCGGCGCATGTTCCTACCGTCCACCCGTTGGTGCCTTGCTCCACCAAAACCTTTAATTACCCGAATGATATGCGTATTCATTTGGATCCTTAATCCACCCCCGTATCTGCGTCTCTACTTGACTGAAGCTTGCGGTTTGGAGTTACACAGCGAATTAATCTGGTGTCAGCCGAATACCCCGTAGTTTCGCTTCGCAGAACTCGATGTCTAAGCATTTTCACTTGGGGCTCAAGTACAGCAGCAATATTTGGTTCTGATGGAGAAATTTCATATTTCTTGTTGGTATCAGGAATTTTCCAAGTCTCGCCCAGTGGAACAACTGCACAAATGTCGAAAGTACCTAGGGCATCATGGCAAATGGACCACTCAGAATGATTTCGTAACCTAGTTTTAGTTTAAAGCCCTCATTTTAAATAAGTTCAACTGTACATTAAACCCTTCAGACCTCATATCGAATAGATTCTTTGATGGGCTCTCTCCGATTCGTTAAAAGTCGAAGCCCACAGGGATAACGTTTTGGTTCCTTTTCAAAAAGATCGAACATAGCTTCAACTACTACATTAGCATAAAGGTTAATATAATACATTGTCAAAACTCTCCACGTTTTCTAAGCTGTTTAAGGTTGTATAATGGAACTGGGTTAGTTGAGTCAGGCAAATCTGGGGTAAGTTGCTTATCAGATTTGGAGATATTGTCAGAATTGATGGTTGCTGTGAGTAACGGGGCTCCTGGGTCCTCCACAGAGATATATAGTGTGTTTTTGTATGCTGTCACTGATATTATAGGGTGGTCCAAATTGAAGGTGGATAGGTGAGAAAGTTTATTGTTAGAGTCGAATTGGAACTGAAGAAGACATGGCGTGTTTTCACACAGAACAATGAGCTGATTATTAATCGGAAGAAGTTGGGACACGGTGATTTCCCGCTTAGAGTCGCTGCGTTTGACGGGGTCATGTGACTCGTTCAAATATTGCTCAACCAACGGACGAATGCAGAAGGTTTCCAGAAGCTCGCCAGTTGTCCAATCCCAATGAGCTACGAAGTCATCACCACCTGCTGACACCAGTTGATGAGGGTTCCAGGGGAGTGTTTCTATGACGGAGACAAACTCGGTGTGGCCAAAAAGCCACCGTTCTATAACATATGTCTGAGGGTATCGAGTCACACGAATGTGTTCATCCCGATCAGCAGTGATGATGTATTGTTTCCCATTATCCCTCTGGACAGCCTTGATATCTACCAGCATAGAAACATGACCCAGCATAGGCTCAATCTTTGAGTCCTCGGTTCCCTCAGTTAATACAGCATCTGTACCAGTCAATGGAACGCCATAAACGTCTCCAAATTTATCCGCCAAAATCAACTTTTCTTTATCTTTGGTCGAGTCCACGGCCGACGGTCTCTTGGGGAAAGATCGCTTTGATACCAAATTTAAGTCGGTAGAATCAAGAACAAGAGCATATTTACCCTCATTAACAGTAGCAATCAGATACTTTTCGTCTTCAGTCAAGGTCAGATTATCAACATGTGCCCCATCAGCCGACCCTTGTTGGCCGTTAGTCTTCGGCTTGTCCTCAAACGTATAAGCGCTAATCACCTTGCCATTTTCCAGGTTATACAGCTGGACAGTTTTTTCAACCGCAACATACAACCGCGTCCCCTCATTGTTCACTTCCAATTCGTGGATTACTGACATAATTTATTTCTCCGCCTAGACTGGGTTTATGTCCCGGTCTAATCAAGCTGAAAAATTACTCCCGGGATTACCCTGCAGAAAATCCAGGGGAAATCACGTGACTACGAAACTAATAGCTAATCAATTTATCTTACCTCCGCTTTTGAGCAGGTCGAATGTAGGTTGGTTCTATTCTGGTGGCCGCATCCAGAACCCAGACTGCCGAATCAGCTTCACGGAGTTGCCGTATGTTTATGCTCAACATCTCTTTTGTCCAGGTATCGCAGCCCACGACAGAGAATTATCAGCCTTTGAGCATCCAGTTAATTATAGTTAACCGTATGATATTTGAATGGCTAAATTTTCGATTTCCTTTTTTTTTTTTTTTTACCTGTGCTCTATAACAGCAGAAATGTTGAGTTCATTCGTAGGCATTCTTCAGATCGGGATATATGATATCGATACTGCAAAAAACGACATACATATGAAACTGTGTGACGGTAAGACCGATGGAATTTTATAGCACTATAATAAATCTAGCTAGATTCCTAGCTTCTTCTTAACGTCAATAGAACTCTTTTCTTTCTCGGCAGTCCGCTTAGGCATTGGCTGCAAAACTACAAACGAACTGCCACCCCTATAAGCGGTTTAACCCCCAACCTTATCCCAGTATCGTTGCACACCCACAATTCTCGAAGCGGGTTCAGGAAGTTTTGGGGGCGTAAATCCAAAAAAGCCTCCGGTCAATAATTGGGGTAGTTAAACTAATTAAGTTAACTTATCCTGTTACCCTACTGAGAGATCAGGGGAAGTTTAACAAGCTAGGAGAAATCCACAATTTCAAGTTAGTTATTTTTCACTCCTCGGTGGTTCCGAAACGGTTTAAACTACTTTTTTTCACAATTTTTAGGTTGCAGTTGATGATTAGGGCCCGCATCTTGATCCACAACAAGCGTCACTCCCCTATTTAGACTTCCCCTTACCCGTGTACTTATAGATCGAACGAGAAGATGACAGCAGAACTAACTCACCCCACAATTAAGGGTAAGCGAGATCAACGAGGCGTGAATATGGCTTACTAACAAGGCGATAGATGGCTGGTTTAGCGAGGTTAATGACGGCTGGCCTGGTCAGGCGTTTAAGCTGAAGGTAGACAAGATTCTACATGTTGAACAGTCCGACTTTCAGAACGTGCTAGTGTTCAAAAGTACTGACTACGGAAATGTCCTTGTTCTTGACGGCGTTGTTCAAGCCACGGAGCGCGACGAGTTTGCGTACCAGGAAATGATCACTCATGTGGCCCTTAACAACCACCCCAACCCCAAGCGAGTGCTGGTGATTGGCGGCGGCGACGGCGGTGTGTTGCGTGAAATCGTCAAACACGACTGTGTTGAGGAGGCCATTTTGGTCGAAATCGACGAGTGCGTCGTCAAAGTATCCAAGCTCTATCTTCCGGATATGTCCAAGGGTTTCGACCATCCCCGGGTCCAAGTGCAGATCCGCGATGGCTTTGAATATCTCAGGTCCATTCGAAATGAGTTTGATGTCATCATCACCGACTCGTCTGATCCCGACGGCCCAGCTGAACAGCTCTTTGAAAAGAGTTACTTTGAGATGATGGAACAGGCCCTCACTGAAAAAGGCGTGTACATCATGCAGGCGTCTGAAAATGTGTGGCTCAAGCTCAACGTGCTTAAACACCTGAAGACTGCCTGCAAAGAGGTTTTCCCCTCGGTCGAATACACACATGCCTGTGTCCCGACCTATACCTCCGGTCAGTTGGGTCTAATGGTCTGCAGTAAGGACCCTCAAAACAATCTCAAACTTCCTACTCGCTCTTGGGACCCCGAAATCGAAAAGTCCATCAACAAGTACTACAACCGCGAGCTCCATGAGGCGTCCTTCCACCTCCCGACCTTTGCAAGAAAGGTGTTGAATTAACTAGTTTAATATATTAGATGTGTTCTTTCTTAGGTCGGCTTCTCCGAGTCATATTTCATTCTACAAGCAGCAAAATACTTGAAGGTCTGTACGGGAGGAGCTTCCCCCGCAGCTCTGCGAGGCTTCAACGAATTAATAATCCATTAGTCAAAACGTCGAGCGAAGTTAGCCTAAGGGGACTGGGGTTGTGCCCGCAAATACAAGGCTAGGTGGCTTCAACGAATATAAACCCACAACCTCGTGTGAAGCGACAACTGGAGCGTGGTCCTGTTCCGGGTTCGGATTGCAGGACGCTGTGGCTCTGCGAGGCTTCATCGAATAGAAAGCACAAGCGCTACCCCTAACCTCGAGCAAAGCGAGCTCGGGTGGTCTGGCGGCTGCCCCCAAAAATAATAGGCAAGGATCACAGGGTCTGGCTGACTACAATGAATAGAGCGGAGGAAGCACTACCCATAACCACAAGGGCAGCAGCCCAGGGAATTAGGCGCATGACCCCAGGAAAGCAGTTGTGGTCAGTAGGATGCGAAGGGAGCGATCTCAAAACGGCTCAGTGATATCAGATGCCAAAGATATCGTCTATTTCGTTTTTTGCCTTTTTCTTCGGCTTCTTTTTCTTTTTCGAAGATGAGACAGAGTCGTCAGCATCGGTTGATGTGCGTTTTTTGCTTCTCTTCGCCTCAGATTTAACGGGTTTGGTGATTTCATTCCGGGATATGGTTTCGCCCATATCAAGAGCTCTAACATCGCCGGCTGAAGAAGGGGTTGTTGTCTCGACGTCTACATCCATTTTAGTTTCAATCATTGAGGCGGTGAGCTTTTTGTTCATGTCAGATGGCCGCAATAGATGACGAATCCGAGCTAAGAGTGCAATTATGGCTAATCCGAGGGTAACAAATTGTCCTTGGGCAAGCACATTATGAAAAGATCGGTAAGCAGAGGGAATCAATTTTTTGTTCAAAAAATGGACAATTGATTTGAGCTTGTCGCTGTCACGCGCAGTTTCAACCAGTTCAACTAATTGCCAACAGCGACGGTGTAAAATCGAAAACTGTGTCCACCATTTCGTCCGTTTAAACTGGTTCCTATTTCTATGGTACATCAAATGCAATATTTCCGTCTCTGACCGAAGCGCCGCTTCATCTATCTCCATTCCGTCCACCGTTAGCATTCGCGACTGTCAAGTTTTTACTCTTGTTCCAAGTTCCCAACGTACCCCTTCAAACAAATTAATGCAAAATAAAGTTAACTTTGAGATATATAATAACACTCTAGTAAAGAATGTTCTTTTGGGAGGACGAGCCTCTAAAACCCCCTGGGCTGGCGTCGCCAACGCTTGTTGCATTAGATTCGACTTACAAGGTAATGCTGTCTTTCGCTTTTAACAGGAAATAGAGTACCTGCATGAAGGAGTAAACTGGCGAATAAGGTTCTGGGGCACATCTTTGAGCGTCAACAGACGTTGGTGGCTCCAGAACAACTAGCGGAAATTCCTTCCCCGATAGGGAAGCTATATGTTATAGAAAGCGGGCTACATAATGATGTATGAGTCTTGGGAAACTGGTAGAATAGCATTGCCACCCTACGGACCTCCATACCAAATTAGCAACCTACAAAGGCAGCCCAACAACCTACTATTAAGCTAAACTGTTTTGTTTACTGTTAGCGTTACGGCAATTGGTCTTCTGCAGTCCGTCCAAACTCAATAGTCGTCCGCGCAGAGAAAAATTTACCGCGACGCAAGCGTTTTTTTACCTTGATTAAGGGTTTATAAAACTGTTTGATAAATCAAATAGCCCTTCCAAGAAACCCTTTTTAGGATTTCTTGGCATATGTTCAGCCGTGCAACGTCCATGCAGGACCCTTAATTACGTTGGGCATCTCCACATAGCCAGGCATGGGTGTTTATGGCGTAGCAGAAAAACTAAACAAACCCTTAAACAAGACTCCGACAAAGTTAGTGCTTCATTATAAATGAACAAAATGACGTAGTTTAAGCTTTCCCTATACGTTGACCGTGAACTCATGAATGACTTGTTATTTTTTTTTTTTTTACCTTGGCAACACATGCCATTATTAGGGTAAGCAAATTGATCTAAAGAAGAAAAAACCTAATCAGACCCTAGATAAAACTGCAGTAAGCTAGTCTGTCGGACCACTGAAAAGCAAACAAAACATCGGTTTCGTCTCAATTAATTTCAACACTGCCCACAACTACTAACCTTTCAAAGCTCACTGCAATACTAGATTGGAGAAATAGCAAAACCAGGTAGTACTAGTACCATTACACAGAAGTTTCGAATACTACTAGCTAATATCGACTATACTTTTTATTACACACAATCCATGCAGATGTCACCATTTTTCATGCATGCAATGAACCTATTAAGTTGTTAACCCCATGTTCAGCTAACCATAAATGTTTCCTGTAGACAATGGACGACCTTCAACAATCGATATTAACCACAGTTACCATTTATTTAAAAAAAAAAAAAAAAAAAAAAAAAAAAAAAAAAAAAAAAAAAAAAAAAAAAAAAAAAAAAAAAAAAAAAAAAAAAAAAAAAAAA